>JAEKOY010000147.1:0-38000 GCA_021234595.1 Delia radicum | reverse complement strand
TTTTTATAGACCACTTGTAATTTTAGCAATTGATTAAAAATCATGGTTTCTTGCAAATATTTTTTTTTTTTATTTCAGAAGTTAGGAACACTTTTGAGTTCGAAGACCACTTTCATCAAATTCATGTTGAAATTTATTGTTGTTATTAATGATTTGCATCCAACTATTTATTTTGTATGATGAAACCCTTATAAAATCTTATGACCTGTTCCACGATCTCGAACGAAAACCTAAGCGAACGCAAGCTAGTCACTCGAATTCGAATCAATTTGGGTTTCTCTATTTCGAAAGCTATCGTTCGCCTATACTTACGTGTGTCAATTTTTGTGTTTTACGTATTTACAAATCATAGTGATGCCAGACCGGATATTTTAAACTTCTATTACAATTTTCTTTAAAAACACCAAAAATACTACTAAATTGTTTGAAGATAAATACAACATTACTTAACAGTGATCAGCTGTATATGACAAATAAATAAATAAAACAAAAGAAAAATTAATAAATCAAAAGAAGAAAATCAAAAAAGTACACCAGCGTTTTCAGCTGTTCCATTGTGGATTTCATTAAGCTGAAATTTAAAGTTCTTAAACAACTGCAAATATTCGTGTTATTTTATTCTTACCTTTTGTTATCCATTCTTTTTTTTTTAATATTTATAATTTTTTATTATATCATTCATTCCAGCAAAGAACATTGAAAAATGAGGATTTTTTTTTAGGTTCTCCGATTTTTTTTTATATTTTGTACATGAATACTCTAAAGTCCCACTTGCACATAGCGTTTTTCAGATCTCGAAATTTGTAAAAACTCGATTTTATGCACGTTTTTAATTTTCACAAAATTTGATAAAAATGCTAAAAGTGCTTCACTTTGAAGTGCCATAACTTTTTAATTGTATATCGCTTGTTATTAAATTAAACGATATTTGGAATATGCACTTGTCTACTTTATAACTGGAGGCTTTTTATTTATTTATCGACATCAGCTACAGAATAAAATACATCAGCTGGAAAACCAAATTTCGAAAAATACAGAATAATATAATAATAATAATATAATATAATATAATATAAATATATGAAGTAATTGATTAATATGTAATGAAATAAGTAATTAAAATCATACAAAACAAATAAAAATAAGAATAAATTAATTTTAGGCAAAAATACAAATTTTATATATGGGTCAATTTCAAAAAACCGCATTTTTTGTGTCCCCGCACTTTACACTACTATTTTAGGTAAAAAAAAAAAAAAACAAAAAAACAAAAATGTGAGAGTGATCAGCGAGGAATATGTAACAAAAAACGTAATTCTCAAATTTGTATGTTTGTTTTTTTGTTTATTCAGAATGGTGTTTTATTTCTCCCTCTGACTCCTTCCATACAAAAGCATGTGTCCCCCGTTAGAATTTTTAGTAAACAAAATAAAATAAAATCAAGAAAATAGTAAATATGCAACATTTAATAACAGTTTTCGAATTATTGCGTTTCTTTCTTGTGTTTTGATTTGTTATAGTCGTCAAAACTTAATTAGTGCGAATTTGGCGTTGCAAAGAAAGGTTGTCCCCACAATTTGCATTGAGCGTCACTTTTTTATAATTCAAGTAATATTACTAGTTTTCAATTTGAATTTAAATGAAGTAATTAACGTAAGGAAAGATCAAAGTTTAATTATTACAAAAGTGAAAAAGCGAAAAAAAATCTATTAAAAAAAGTGTGCATTTGCGTAGTTTTTGTGAACAACATGGTAAGGGCGCGATAAAATTTCATGAGCGTCACGCTAATTTTTTTAAAAGTGAATATATTATATGTAAAAAATTGAAGTTGACAATCATTGTTTACATGGTTTTAACTCATATTTTTATAATTTGTGAATTTGAGAAATAAATTGCCTACGAAAAAAAACCAAAATATGCAAACATTTCATGAGCATCACTTTTGATATATATTGCTTCATAGCTTAAAATGCTTAATTTTCATATAATTTTTTAATTTTCAAGAGTAAAACAACAAAATTAACGGCGGCTGAAAGAGCACGGAGATATCGAGAGAAAATAAAGGTCGATAAAGCGCGTTATGACGAATATAAAAGAAAGAAAGGTATAATCGTGGTATATTTGAGTTTAATTTTTATTGTTACTGACTAATTCTGTTTATGAATAGCAACGAGTAACGGAACTGCCACAAACTTAATTCGAAAGTGGTTAAAATGAACGAGAATGAAAAAAAACAAAGCTGCTTGTCATTTCATGAAGTTTGTACAGATTCAGAATAAGAATTCGAATGAAAATTTATAAATTAAATTAAGTTAAGTTATTGTTTTGCGTCAAATATTTACATATGTGTATAAGTTTCTTCAAGAATTACTTCCTTTTTTCCATTTTTGTTAAAGACATCAAAGAATATGTACATGCTTAGTTTTGTATGAAAATTTTTGTTTTTTCAAAAATTTTTGTTTTTTTTTATTTACTTTTTGTAAAAGAATAAACTTTTTTTCGTCAAACTTTAAATTTGGCATTATTTCTGGTTACGTGCAACAAAATCTCTTGATCGTCACAAAATATCTTGAGCGTCACACTTAGTTTTTTTCCCTTAAAACGCTTATAATTGCAGTTTTTTTTTAAATACATTGTTACAAGCCTATTACTTTGCAAGGAACCTTTAAGTTTAAGTCTTTTTTTAACAAAAATTTACATATTTTCATCTTAAAATTTTAAAGTAACTAGTCACTTTAAAAAAAAATGAAAAATCAAGGTGAAACGTGATTTTGTGTTTGTAATCGAAAAGGTGATTTTCGCAAAAGTCAATCTTGAGAAACAAAAGAACATCGTAGTAAGCTTGAATTTCAAATATTTTTGCATTTTTAGCGATTTTTTATACATATTTGGTGTGTGACGCTCAAGATAGAAATCATAGAAAACCTAAAAAAAATCAAAAAATATTGATTTTTTTGAGAGCCTAAAAGTACCACCGGATTCTTCATCAATTTCTACATAAATTGGCAACTCTTACAGGCGAATTGAAAAAACTTTTAAAATAAGCAAAAAAAAATTGTTGTGTACATTTTTTTTGAAATTGACCCATATATAAAAACATAAATTAAAAATTAAAAAAAAAAACAAAAAAAAAATTAAAAATTAAAAAACTAAAAAAAATAAATGTATAGACAATACAAGTGCATATGAAATGCAAATGCATTTTTCAAAACTTTCTCCCCCTCCGATTTTCAAAAAAAAAAAAAATACAGTTTACTAAAATATGGAATCTTACCTTAATATACAAATACTGATTTTTATGGGACAAACATGTCTTCCATTTGTAATGATTTTTTCAACAAAGTTTATTCTTTTATTCTAAAATATGGAAATATTTTTATACATTTTTGTATCGTTTTCACCTTGTTAAATTTTCGATATGATGTCAAAAATGTTATTTTGGATTCAAAAATAAAAATATAACGTACTTAGATTATTTTCCGTACAACAACCCAGCCAAAACTTCTGTTCCCAAATTCTATTTAAAAGATTCGTCACTCAAATTTTTTTAATTGCCAATAAGTATACTAGTAGGATTAAAGAATAAATTACAAGTTTTATTTGAATCGTTTTTCTGATTTTTATTCTTTCAATATTTTTTTAATAAATGAATATTTTTATAAATATAGGTCTTCAAACAAGTTACTAAATGAGTTCGTATTTTAAATTTATCACACAAACTATGAAATACAAGAATGTATAAAAATATTTCCATTTTATAGAATAAAAAAAATATTTTTTTTTTAAATCATTAAAAATCATTGAAAATTGCATTAAAAACCTGCATTTGCATAAAGTATGCATTTTTTTAGCAATCATTTTGTTTAAAAAAATCCAGTTATAAAGTAGACAAGTGTATCTTCCAAATATCGTTTAAATTAATAACATGCGATACACAATTAAAAAGTTATGGCACTTCAAAGTGAAATACTTTTAGCATTTTTTTGATATTTATGAGAACTAAAAAGATGCATAAAATCACGAGTTTTTACAAATTTGGAGATCTGAAAAAGGAAATGTACAAATGGGACCATAGAGTATTCATGTGTGTTTTTTGGCGTTTTCTAATGGAATGAATGATATATATTTTTTAACATATTTTGTTACTCGAAACCTAAAAACCAAGTGACTGGTTTTGACATTTACGTTCGCACTGTTGACAACTCGTTCGAACTAGAGAAACCAAATTTTGTATGAAAACTGTTACGTTTTCTTTCGACTTGTACTTCAAGTCATTGTTCGCATAGAAATTTAGTTAGAGAAACCCAAATCAATTTTCTTTCGCTTAGAAAGCGAAAGAAAGCTTTCTTTCGAAATCGAGAAACAGGCCATTAGAATCGCGATAGTTGAGACCCAATCTTACTACTATTTTATTGATTTTTCTCTATTCCTACCAGGGATGAAAAAGGCTTGCACGCTCGTGCTTCATTTAAAGATTGATCTAGCCCAAAACAAGGCTCGATCGTTTTTCAAAATGAGCCAAAACATTGTTGCTCTCATGCTAAAGCTCCCTCACTTTTTTAAAACCAGTTAGCTTTATTATTATTACGGCTAAAAACTAAGAAGAGCTTTATAGCGAGCGTTCTTATAACATAAGGTCTTTTCAAGTAAATTTGTTAGCTCGCTTTGGCTTTTTTATAAAAAATATAAATTATAAAAAAATTAAAAAAATATTGCTAGAATTTTAAGTACACCATTTCCAACAGCAATACTGTAATACTGAAAGATTTTTGACTGCACCATTTCCAATTGCATGCGAAAAATTAAATTAACCAATTTTACTACACCATTTCGAATTGGATTTGTTAATCTAAATAAAAAATATAACTACACTATTTCCAATATTTTTTAAGATTTTCATAATTGTATTTTTCTAATTTTAACTACACTATGTCCAGTTGTACTTCTATTGTATGTAACAATATTTAAAAAAAAAACAAATACGCTTTTTTAAACTGTCTGTTAAAAACTGACAATTTTATTTTGACAGATAAGTAAAGTGGTGACCAACACCATTTCCAATAAGAACTATTTCGATTTTTAAAAATAAACATCTTCTTCGTTTACATTTTACTTTCAAGAAATATCAAAAATATAAAGACACGATTTCGAATTTAATTCCGAGAAGTGAGTAAACTAAAGACAATAACATCATTTGAAATTAAAAATATTTAATTCCTATTTAAAATTAGCAAGAGAAAAAATTCGTTTAATTAAACAAATTCATCACTTCATTATTTATAAAAAAAAAAATAATAATCAAATTAAAGATATAGATACAATGACAATATTTTGTTGCTAAAAACAGAGCAATATGTAATTTAAAACTACTAAACATACACTCAGTGAACTTCTGCTGTTTGAAGTTGTTTCAGTTGTAATACGGTATCATTATTTTTAAGTAAAAAAACAGAAGTCATTTGTAGAAATTTTATTTTTGACTACAATTGTTGTTCATTTTAAAAAAAAAAACAAACCACATCAAATTGCTGTATTATGATTTTACATTTATTTTATAAAGTAGTTTTTAACTACATTTGCATTGGTCTTTACCCATATAGTATTCTAAGTGTACAGTTAAAAACCAGTCTACTCACTTTTCTTTTAAATTAAATTCGATTTCATAAGGCTAAATTAATTTTGTTTCCGAGCTGCTCAACTTAAAGAGCTCTATTAAATTTTGTCAACGAGCAGCTCGATTAAAAAAGTTCTAGTGAATTTTTCAAACAAACCTTTTAATTTTGAAAACTTCATTGTTTAGTTTTCTTGTGAGCCTTTTTAGTTTGAGCAGCTCGTTACATTTTAGCTTTGGTTACATCTAGCTTGTTGAAAAATGTATATATTTTTGGCTCTCTAGCGAGCTTTTTCCATTCCTGATTCCTACACAGTAATTCACGCCTATTTTAAATGGCATATTAAGGGCGAGTTTTTGAAATGTCAGTTAAACTTCGATTAGTTAAACCGAAAACGAATTTTGCCAGCCATTTCCAAGTTTATCAACAAACATTTACCAGAACAACCTTTTTCCCATTTAGAATTTTGGTCTTTATTAAAACAAAACAAAATAAATTGAACTACAATAGCAGTATTCCTGTTACAAACTGAGTTAAACAAAGTTTAAAGATAATATACATCCTAACAACTCGGCCTAAGGGGATGAAATGGAGCGATACAAATCCTTGATATGGAAGCATGTCTGAAATTTACAAGTTTTAAAGTAGTCTTAAAAATAAAATCGTTGATACCCATATTGTTCATGTTTTATATCTAGAGTAGCCACCTTTCTGATATTTTAAAAATATGTACATATATGTGTAAAAAGTGCTTTGGAAAAGGTGTCTAAAAACTCATACACATCCCCATATAAATGTATGAGTTGTTTCGACCCACTTAAATCTCTCAGATTTTGAAGAGCTATCTTGAAATTTTTGATAAACAATTGGTGCCATTCATCGGTTAATAGCAGAGACACAAATCTGAAATTTATTAAAATTCACTAGTACAATTCCAATTCTAATATCAGATTTTATTCAGAACTAGAAAATCACGAAACTTCGGAAATGGCATCACTATTTCAAATAAAGTTATAAATTTTTCAACAAAGACAACACAGGGAGCGTCACATACATGATACACTCATAAAAAAAGTTTGTTCAAAAGTCTGTTAAGCGGGTTAAAATCCAGTTAAGCTTATTTTGTCTGCTGTTATCAGTTATTTATCTAAAGTTATTAGTTATCCCATTTTACCTCAAGAACAAATTTCATCCGTATTCGAACTATTTTTTCGAACTAAAATTTAGTAATTCGCGATTCTCAAATTTACAAATTTTGCCAGTTAATTTAAACCACAATTGTTTTCAAACCATTATTTTTTTGTGTCTCCGCTATCAGTCTCACTTGTAGACGGATGGCGTTATTTGCTCATATTGCTTATTTTATAATCATAAAATAAGCTTGCTAGCGATTCCTATTCTCACTTTCACAATTCACCTCAGTTTTCGAACCTCATTTTCTCTAAGATAATACAAATTTATAAATTTTGTATTGTATTTTGTTTTGCATTGTCTTAACAATAAATAAATATTCAAAAATCCGTAATAAAAATGGATATGTCCCATTTAATTACCACACGGGAAATATAGAATAGATTCGAAAATTCAGGTGAAAGTGAGAATAGGAATCGCTACCTATATCTCACAAATTGAGCGAGATATAGGTAGCGAGATCAAAATGGACTTTTATTAACTATGTATACTACCGGTAATATTCGTATATATGGAGTCGAGATGGTTTTTTAAAATCGTGTTTTGTGCGTTGTCGTTTTCAATTTTTTCAAAAAGTTAAATTTTTGAATATCGAATAAACCGGTTTTTTATTGTCGAATCCCGGTTTTTTTAACTATTCTTTTTTAGCTTTAGCATGTCAGAAACTGTAAATTTACAAAATTCCTTTTTAAAAACGACATGTTCTGAAAATTTTTATAAAAAATCATTCTTTTTTTTTACGTATTACTACTATTCATATCAAAAATTATTTTTATTCGGTGACAATTTTACATTGTTCCAGTGTTACGATTCCGTATTTTTTATTTAATGATTATATGATACAGAAACAGATAAGAGTATGGTTGTCACAACCATAATAACATGGTTGTCTCAATAATAAATCCAAACATGGTTCATCGAACATGGTTCCTTCAACCATGTTTTTTCTTTACGTGTAGCTGTAAATATAAGCTACTTTTTGACTTTTCTTTAAAAAGTAGGCTTATTTTAGATTTTTCTTGTAAAGCAGATGTTTTTTTGAAACTTTTTAGCAATCGGTATTTTTAAGTATTATTATTTTATTGCACCTTTGTTTGACTGACAAAATTCCTAGCAACAACTTTTATTTGTAGTAACAATTTTAAGAAAAGGTAATGAAATTAACCACTTATTTTTCTAAATTTAACGGCAAGCGCTTAAAACATTGTTTTTAAAGCTGTTTTCTGGTTGCTCTAATGATTACATATGTCACATGTAATTGCATATATTTGTTTATAAAGGGTCCGCCATCTAACGTTTTTTTTTCAACTAGTGCTTATTTCGTGAATGGTAACACTTAGCTCATTTCTGATTTGACAGATAATTAGTTTTATCCTTCCGCTGAACGAATATGGTTGTGTATACGCTTGAACAACGCTGGGAAATATTGCGACATTACTTTGAAAATCATGGTAATGTTGCAGAATGTGTGCGAAAATTGCGTACGGATTTTATCGCATCGTTATCGGGCCATGTTGAACGAATTTTTGTTCACAAAAATTGAAGAGGAGGATATTGGCAACGTTTGGTTTCAACAGGACGGCGCTACGTGCCACACAGCCGAACTACACTCGATGCTTTAGACGCGGGAAGATGTATTTTTTAATTCTTATTAAACACAAAAGAAATTACAAACGACTATCTAAAATTATTTGACAAAATATTATCTGACAAAGTTTCATTTACAGAGTTTCCCACAAATTATTTGAAAAAATTAATTTTTGACCTTTATCAAAAATTATTTAAAAACATAAAAAAGTCTAAAGGCCTCATTAGTTTTTACTTTTTGTTGCCGTTCTGTGTCGTTCTGTTCTGTAGGTAATATTTTGTAATTACTTTTTCTGTGAAAGGAATCAGCTGTTTAAAAAGTAAAAGAAACTCCAACCAAAAACATTTAAATCAGGGATGATAAATGCGATTTTAAAATAGTACCAACCTGCATATAAAATAGTACTTTTTCGGCATCAAAAGTAAAAAAAAAATTTAAATATAAATTAACGAACAAGTCTTTGTACCCTCCAAAATGAACAATTACAAATGAAACAACAAAAATATATAAAAAAAAAAAATATGTTAAGACGTGAAAACAAAATTTTGAGGTGAAAAACTTTTTTGGCTGTAAAAAAGTAAATTGTGTAGTGAAAAACAGTTTTGAGGTAACAAAACTATTTTTGAGGTGAAAAAAAAAAATTTTTTGTGGAGAAAAAAAAAATTGCGGTGAATTTTAAATATTATTCACCTCTTACCGTCTGGTGGAAAAATATGACGTTATATTTTATACATCAGACACTACAATGAATTCTAATAATATACAGTGCATTATACACCAGTTTGTATGAAAAATTTAGAGGTACTTTCACATTATCACTAATTACTTTTGAACCGCTGGACTGATTTTGCTCATTTTCAATACCAAACTTTTCGGGAAAATGTACATAAAGCTATGTAAAAACGAGCAGTGCGTACTAAGAAAATTAGCTGATTTTGATTTAAAAAATTATTAAAATTTTGAGATTTTTTCTTAAATTCACCAAATTTTTTATATTTTTTGAACGTCCTATTAATTTTTGCTGTATTGAATTACGTTTCTCACAGTTTTTTGTGAATTCAATCCTTGTGATTGGTAGCAAACAAATTTGTTCGTGAACTCATTCGATTTTAAAAACACGCAGCTAATAGTCAATTTCACATTTTTATAAGATTTTTATTATTTATTTTTTTGAAAATCAAAATTAGTTAATAATAATTATAACCCTTAGTGATTGAATTAATAATTGGTTTAATCGGTTAATAAAACTCTAATATAATCACCTGTAATCAGTCGCACTCAGTGAAATCATGTGATTGAATTCACAGCATTTGGTTCCAAATTAATTCATTGTTCATATAGGACTGCAAATCGAATTAATAGTTATTGAATTTTAAAGGGACCAAGAAATTCATACATAGAAAAATTTGTAAATCGTACTAAATGAGTCATAGGATTATCATGGTACATTTGAGGTTCAAATAGTACCATAAAAAGTACTATAGTACCAACTTTATCATTCCTGATTCAAATATTGATTCAAATATTGAAATTGAATTTCACAACAAACGAATACATACGCACTTTAGGCTGTCACTTAACGTTGAATTCTATTTTCAATAGAATTGTCCGCAACAGAACAGAACAAAAAAGTGAAAACTAACCAGACATACAGACTTTCAATTGAACAGAAACAAAACAGCTGATTCGTAACAGAACAGAACGTACAAACTAATTCTGCCTTAATACTTTATATTGCCCATCAAACAGTTTGCTTCCAAAATAGCGCTTAACCGTCTCGCATACAATAAAGAAATTACAAATTAAATGCCTTCTTAGAAGCATTAAATAATGCATGCAATGCAGCATTATTGTTGTCAGCAGCATTATTGTTGTGCACTAAATTATACAAAATGTAAATTTTTAAAATATCTTTAACCGTCTAGGATTTGCATACTGTCAAAGTTACAACTTTTGTTGCTTTAAATACAAGGTGCTCTAAGGCAAACAAAATTGCAAAATTTACTTAATGATAAAAAATAAAAAATAAAAAATGTCCAGCTGATCTATGACGGATTATGACTTAAAAGAAAACTAGAAAAAATATACAAGGTTGTACAAATAATGAACACTTTAGGAAATAATAGAAACCTCAATAAGCAGAATAATTAAAATTAAAAAAATAACCGGGCACGATAAACACATAAAATGCAAAAAAAAGCACTGAAAAGCACTGAAAAGCAACATTGAACATAACGGTGTAATGTAAAACAAAAAAAAAATGCTGCAGTAAGTTGTGTGAATAAAAGGTAATGTTGCATCTCTTTTGCTCATTATGTTAGAAAACAAGCAATACAATTTAGTCTTACGATGGCGTGGGGTGATAAAGGTTTTGTATTTAAAGTAAATTTATTGCTATTTAAACAAAAATATAAAAGTGAATTACACAAATGTGGAATATTCCACCTGTTTGCAGTAGTCCTGAGAGTGTACAAATCCCCAACGAAGTCGTTGAAGAACAGTTCTTTGATTTTCTTAATGTAGCAATATTGAGCAGCCACCCTGTATGTACATATGTAGGTTTTTATAAATAGTGTGTATGTATTAGTAGCAATCGCATGCAGTGCTGCCAGGTTAACGATTTATCGTCATGTTGACGATATTTAATACTCAAAATAACTAAATGACTATTGGACGATTTTTGCTTCCAAAATGACGATTTTTTTACAATAGCTTAATATGTCAGCAAGACCTGCTTATTTATCATTCTCATAAAATCGCCGGATCTATTATTAAATTTATATTATTTCGTTAAAAATTAAAAAAAAAACATTGTTTTATTTGCTAATATGATGTGAAATACGATTTTGCAAAAATGCAAATCCTAGAATTAAATAAAACTTAATCTAAACCGGATTTATTTTTTTATAAATTCATTATGGGTTTAGCTTAATTTAGTTCCTGTGTTTATATTTTTAGAACATTTTTTTTTACATTTTTATAAAATTTAATTGGTGTTAGATTTAAATAAAAATAAAAGAAAATTTTATGTTAAAAAACAAGGCATGGACTTTTTTGCGAAACAAGCAGATCTCTAGCCCGAATATATTTCATGTTGAAAGATGATATATATACAACTTTAAATGAAACAAAATAAATGCAAAAAGAGATCCAGTGCTTAAAAAACAATCCTAATAATATAAATAAAATGCCAAAATTTAATAATTAAAAAATATAACATTAAGTTTGTTCTATAACACAAGAATTTGTACAAGTTTTTACTGGAAGCTGTTCGTTTAGACAAATACTCAGTGAAAACTGGTAAAAAGAGAGAGTAAAGTGACAGTTTCATGCCAAAGAACTTACAAGTTTTTACTGTATAAATTTTTGCCAGTAAAAAATTGTAAGAAGAAAAAAACATATGATTAAAAAAATAGGCTTATATTGTTAGTAAACAAAATCAAATATTAAATTAAATTATAATTGTTTATGCATTTAAAGTGAAAAATGTTAAATAATTAACTACTTTTTTTTGTAAATTTGTCTTACTCTTTGTAATTTTGTTACTGCGTAATTTTTACTGAACTGTACTGGAAAAGTAATCGAACAGACTTATTGTTAAAGAATTCCAAAGAATTTAAGATTTAAAAAGTTGTGCTACTGAAATGTTGTTTACAGAATTAAGTGATTAACAGTTAAGTTGGTAAAATTTGTTGTATTTATTTGATCTTTCAACAATTTTAAAAATATAAATATCGTTATAAAATATAATGATTTTCGAAGTTTAAACCAAAGAGAAGTGTCAAAAATCGTGTTATATTACAACGATAACACGTTAACATTTGAAATGTGAATTACATTATTGTATTTTATTTTTTATTAAAACTTTATTCCTCTTCTAACAAATATATTTTATTTTGAAGATTTTTTGACGATTTTTCAAAATATGATGACGATTTTGACGATTTTTTCCAGAAAATTTGACGTTTTTATGCTCTGCAAACCTGGCAACACTGGTTATAAGTGCATATGTAAGACGACCTTGAAAAATGTTTATAAATACAAATTTATAAAGTATTCTTTTGTTTTCCAGATACCAGGCTTGCCAGATAACCTTTTTCGGTAGCCCCAACAAATTAAATAATCACCAATTAGAAAAAAGGTTGAACAAAATAGTTGAATTAAAATTCTTTATTTATTTGACTGCATTAACCAGAGTTGACAGGCACTTTAATCGTTATCAGATCAAAAAGATATCCAGGAACAAAATCCCCGAATTCAACAATGTAAATTCATAACTTTTTTTCGTACACTATTTTTACTTATTCTCATTCTCAACCTTTAATAAATTTGCAAGGAAACTCTTACACTCTAATTACATTTCTTAAAAACCCCATTAAATTTAAAACCCCTAATTTTTATTTGATACATACAAAAATAATCTAAATTAAAGTATTGGTGTGTAAGGGGTCGAAGTAGCGAGTGCTACAGGGGTCCTTGAAGCGTACACACAGCATATCTGTTGAAAATGCCACAGCCTATCAGGATTCCAAAGACCGTACATGCGTGGTTTAGTATCACGTCCTGCACGAGGTGTCCCTGCTATTTAACAGAACATGGCGGATCTAGAGCGGACACTCGATAAAAACCCGTAATCCCCGGTGTTATCTAACCGTGCCTATGGGATGAATAGCACTACGTTAGTGTGTTTTCGAACGGTGGCCTCCAGGGTATGGCAAACTCTGGGTGTATTAGCCCCCTGGTAGCACAGGGCTCTGCTACTAGGCGTTCTTTTTAATCCCTTCTTTATTTATAGATGGATTTTAACAACCAAAAATTTTAATAATGAGCAAAAAAAGACCGATGCAGGTCTATCCTCAAATGGCCAACAGGTTTTATGCCTAAATATCATTGAGGACGCTAATAAAATAGTCGAGCAGGAAAAGGACGTTCTCAGTCCAAACCTTGCTGAGCCTATGGTTGTGGTTATCGTGTCTCAGGATCATCAGGGTCCTACCACTGACATAGACATCCCTACGGATGAGGAGGATGAACTTTTATGTTCCCAGCCTATTATTACCGCGAACGAGGTTACGAAAACTCCAGAGTGAAGCTATGTGGCGCTGCTCGAAAACGCCTGAGGATGTACCTGGACGAGGGTATTGACCCAGAGGCAGCGCGGCGACTTTGTTTGCTACCAATGCGCGAAGCCCGAATAGAGGTTAAAGAGCTCGCTGGTAAAAGAAAGAGGGTACGCTCAGATGGCTCAACGCCACCAGGGTCGAAACAACCTGCAAAACGGACCGCTGAGATTGCTGCGGATGGCACACCTCGCAAGGTTGAAGGCGGCACATTGCCAAAGCCAGCCTTGACGGTTCCAGCGAAGCAGCAAAAACAAATGGCGCCGTCTTATAAAGAAGCAGTCTCCACCGTAAAGATTGGTGTAATTCCGCCTGATTTTCCGGCGACTAGATGGACAGATGAACAGCTGCACTCCATTCAAAGAGCTGTCTTGTACAAGATCGCGGAGCTTAGAAAAGGGAAAATAAAGCCCAGTTTCTCCAGTTGCTCCTACAAGCCAGGTTGGCTCAGTTTTGTATGCCGCGACAAAGACACAGCGCAGTGGTTGGAGACTCATGTCCCCACTCTGAAGCCATGGAGCGATGCTGTGTTGAAAGTAGTGGCGGAAGATGAAGTGCCGAAGACCCAAGTGTTCGTGGGATACTTTCCCGAAAAGGGGGACACGTCCAGTGATTTACTTCTTGGACTAGTTGAGGGCCAGAACTGTGAACTTTCGGTTGGGTATTGGAAGGTACTGAATAGGGTCATAAAGGGTGGTATTGTTGAGCTAACCCTCTCCATTGACCCAATCTCAGCCGACCTACTCAAGCGAAAGAACTACAGAGCGAATTTTGGATATGGAACAGCGCTGGTAAGACCTACACGTCAGCAACAAGAGGTCGGGCGTGACATACCCAATAGGGCAAATACAAATAATTCGGCAGCAGCGACTAAATCCGACAACAGGGTCTCTAATGACTCTAATATGGATGATAAACCGGGCTGCTCGAAGGAAATTGTAAGGCCCAATTCATCTGAGCCCAAAGCTAAGAATATGGCCAATCAGTAGGCTCCCAACAGGCGGAAAAAGTGGGAGAGAAACTCGGCAGAGGAGACGGTTCTGCTGAACTCTAACAGGGGCAGAAAGGTGGCAAAGCGTGCCGCCAAGCACGCTCGTAAATAATGGCTACCGGAAAAGGTAAGGCACCGAAGCACTTAAAGTGCTTACAGGTGAACCTTCACAATGCCAAAGCGGCATCGGACGTCGCCAACAGAAGGTTCACCACTGAGGCCCTGGATGCTGTTTTTATTCAGGAGCCATGGGTGCACGACGGAGCCATAAAAGGGCTTAACCCAAATCAAGGTAGGTTGATTTACGATTCAAAGCATATCCGGCCAAGAGCGGCCATCCTAGTTAGGGACAATCTAACATTTCTTCCAATTGCAGAGTTCGTTATGGGAGACTTGGTTGCGATCTGGGCAAAAGTGCCCTCCTTATCTGGGGAACACGAGGTAGTTCTGGCCTCTGCATATCTACCTGGCGATGCTGACACGGTACCAACTACTGAGGTCTCGGCCTTGGTGGAATATTGCCGAAAGAGGAAACTCAGTTGGATCCTCTGTTGCGACGCCAACGCACATCACACAACATGGGGAAGTACCAATGTAAACAAACGTGGTGAGTACCTGCTTGAATTTATATGTAGCAATAATATAAACATAGCAAATAGGTGTGACGAGCCGACTTTCAGGAATGCTATTAGGTCAGATGTCTTAGATCTCACTCTTACTAGCTCTGATATTTCTTTCGCCATCTCTAATTGGCATGTCTCCAATGAAGTATCATTGTCTGACCACCAACACATGGTATTCGATGTTGTTAGTTCATTGGACTCATGCCAGATCTATCGTAATCCCAGATGCACAAACTGGGAAAATTTTCGTCATCATTTGAAAAACGGTGCAGATCTTTCTAAAGAGCTCATCTTGAGCATAAGCGAAATTGATCATGTAGCATCTTCAAATTTAACTTCTGCTTATACTCTGAGCTGTCCTGAAAAGACCAGGAGGACGAAGAGGGATGTTCCATGGTGGAGCGATGGTCTGGATAAGCTCAAGAGGGAGGCCAGAAGACTGTTCAATAGGGCCAAGGAAACGGTAGACTGGGTTACCTATAAGGCAGCGCTCACTGAGTACAATAAAGAACTACGTAGATCCAAGAGGTCCACGTGGCGCAACTACTGTGAGAAGATCTCTGATCTTCCAGAGGCGGTGCGTCTACAAAAGGCCCTGTCCCAGGATCATACAAATGGTCTATGTACTCTCAAGAGGCCGAATGGTACCTACACTGAATCTCCCATTGAAACCTGTGAACTCCTACTTGATACGCACTTCCCAGGATGCGTTGACAACTGCGGGTCTGTCGTGACTCAACGAATTCCAGAGCTAACAGGTAGAAATGTACGCCTATCAAGTGCTGTCTTTCAGGAGAACAGGGTAAAATGGGCGATAGGTGAATTCTCTTCATTCAAATCTCCGGGTCCGGATGGGATCTATCCTTGCCTGTTGCAGAAAGGGATGGATTTAATTGTCCCACAACTGGTTAGATTATTTAGATCTAATCTGTTATTCGGTCATGTACCGCCGCCGTGGAGGGAGGTTAGAGTGGTCTTTATACCGAAGGCGGAGAAGAAGTCTGAGCAACTGCCCAAATCCTTTAGACCAATTAGCCTGAGTTCGTTTCTCCTTAAAACTATGGAGAAAGTCTTAGACCAGTACATTAGGGATACTTACCTAAGGCGAAAGCCGATACACAAATTACAGTTTCCGTATCAACGAGGTAAATCTATTGAGACTGCTGTCCATCATGTTGTCACTACAATAGAACGGGCACTAGAGGCAAAGAATATTGCCCTTTGTGCCTTTATTGATATACAGGGCGCCTTTGACAACACGTCCTACGAGGCAATTAGGGTGTCCATGGTTAGACAGGACATCTCTCCAATTATCATCAATTGGACTTTGGAGATGCTACGCTCTAGAATAATCACGTTCGGCATAGGGACTACTAGTAGGACCGTAAATGCGACTAGGGGCTGTCCACAGGGGGTGTTTTGTCGCCGTTACTCTGGACGCTGGTCATTGATGAACTACTCGAAGGTTTGAACGACCTGGGTCTCAGGACTTATGGATACGCGGATGATCTTGTCATTTCTGTAGTGGGATTTGATGATAGGACCATATCCGAACGTACGCAGCAGGCTCTGAACTATACTCTTTCTTGGTGCCGGGAAAAGGGCTTGTCTGTCAACCCGTCGAAGACAATCCTGGTACCATTTACGAATAGGAGGAAACTTAACCTGACAATGCCTGTCCTTGATGGGGCCACGGTGGGCTTTTCCAGTAGTGTTAAGTACTTCGGCGTGACTCTTGACAGATCCCTTACCTGGAATGAACATCTTGACTATGTCTCCGAGAAGGCCACAAGGGTATATTATGCCTGCCAAAGGCTTTTTGGTAAGACATGGGGTCTAAGGCCGCAGATGGTCTACTGGTCGTTTAACACCATTGTTAAACCTATGATCACCTATGCTGTCCTGGCATGGTGGCCAAAGGTTGAACAGGTAGGGGCAAGGGATGCTCTCAAGAGGATCTACCGTCTTATGTGTATTAGCATAACGGGGGCAGGCGGAACCTGCCCGACGGATGCCATGGGGGTTATGCTGGGGATACCACCATTGCATATTTCTGTAATGGAGGCTGCCTGCATAGGATCCTCCAGACTTAGAGAATTCGGTGACATGAGGGGAGGTGATCTAAGGGGTCACATGAGGATCGCTAGAATCCTAATTGATGACCCGATTACAAAGGTTACGGATAGGAGGTCACCGGAGTACATCTTTGATAGGAACTTTAAAGTGATGCTGTGCGACAGCGCCATGTGGACCAACAGATCCTGGGAGCCAGAGCGGGGTTCTCAGATATGGTTCACAGATGGCTCAAAGCATGCGAATGGTGACACTGGTGCGGGTGTCTATGGACCAGGTTTCCAACGGGCCTTACCCATGGGTAGATACCCCTCCATTTTTCAGGCAGAGATTTTTGCTATCTGTGTCTGCGCGGAGGAGTGTCTACGAAGGGGCACTATTAGATCTCGCATCTACATTCTTTCTGACAGTCAGGCGGCATTAAGGGCTTTAATGTCCTATGAGGTGTCATCTGGTCTGGTCATGGAATGCATTCTGGCTCTTAACCGACTTAGCGGGCGCAACTCGCTTACCTTAGGGTGGGTTCCTGGTCACGAGGGGCATGAGGGCAACGAGAGGGCAGATTGTCTTGCTAATTGCGGGGCCCGAAGGCCCTTTATTGGCCCTGAACCATTCTGTGGTATACCTTTGGGGTATGTTAGGGAGAAGCTCGGGTCGTGGAGGGAATCAGAATTCTCTCTCTATTGGGAAAACTCTCTTGGCCAACGACAGGCTAAGAGATTAATCTCTTTTTCCAGTGCAGGATCGAGGAGACTCTTATCCCTCGGGAGGAGTGACTTGAGTACCCTGGTGTCTTACCTGACTGGACACTGCAATCTCAGATATCACCTGCGCAAAAGGGGTCTTTCGGACACGGATGAGTGTAGGTTTTGCGAACTGGTAGCTGAGACATCGGAGCATGTTCTTTGCGAATGTCCGAGGCTTTGTGAAAGGCGTGCCAAGTTTCTTGGCGATCGCTTTGTCTCCCCTTCGGACATTATGAAGATTTTGCCTAATAGGATTATTGGCTTTATAGGTAGCTTGAATCTTTAGGGTAACTTTAGGCAGCACAAAAGACCTAAGTTGGTCGCGGTGCATAGTGCCATATAATCTAAATTGGTGTGTAAAACCCAATCGAATTTTGTTAAAATTTCTTAGGGTTCTTATTCTAGGATTCGTAAACGAGAATTGCACAAGCAACTAAGCTGAAAAACAATTATTTGAATAACCAGTTTCTCTAATTTTTTGTGTCTCGAAACCACCATAAACACTCGAAAGATTTTCTTTTGTAATTCTTGACAAATTTATTTTATCACACTTTCCGTTTTACTTATGTGATGTATAGTATAAACACATGTGTTGTAATGTAAACGGGTATTTAATAACTATTTCATTATGTATGTCTCCGCAAGCGTATTTTTGTTCACTTAAATTTATATAAAATTCTGATTATTCGAAACTGTTTCGATTCGTTTGTATTCATTGCATCTCTTGTAACGATCCAAAAATATATTTTGATAATCCTTATTACTTTCATTATTATATAGGCAAACAGACGATTCTTTTCTCCAAAACAACAGGCGAGTTTTACAACAGTTTTTTTAACATCATAATAGTACTTTAAAAATATATCTATTTTTCAAGACACGATTTTCTTTAGGTAATCAGAATAACCATTTCACCTTTGAATACCCACTGTTATAAGCATGCACAATTTCAAATTTATTTTAGTAAACTTTAATTAAACATTTTTTTCTTCTGAAACATCCCAAATTAATTAATAAATCAGTCATATTTTGTTTAACTTATAAAAACAACATTATTTTTACAAGGAATATAGATATTTATATTGTTTGCACCTTTCCTGGTTAATGCAAACACCGAGATGGAGGATATCAAAAATTCGGCACAGCCGAATTTTATCTTTTTTATACCAAATTCGGCACATCGGACTTTAATGCTTCCACTTGTTTTTAATTAAAATGCATTTGACAAATTTAATTTAGAAAGGTTGAGGCTAAGAAGAAGAATAAACATTTTTCTCTAAAATTTATAAACTCTATTAATTTTCAAATCAGACTAGACTAGTCTCTGCATTTGACAAATTTAATTTAGAAAGGTTGAGGTTGATATTAAGGTTTTTGTTTGCTCTTTTTTGTCTACAAATATTAAGCCGAAGTTTTTGCTGATATTAGCAAAGTAAATTTCTGTATATAATTAAAATTATGTAAATTTTTACTAGTTTTTAGTAGATTTTTCTGCTATTTTTAAAGTTTAAAGTAAAGTAAGATAATGAATCATTGGTATGAACCAAAAAACTTAAATAATTTCGCCAACTCTTCATCAGATGACGAGCAACAACTGTTCTATTTGTTGCCATATTTGAAGCCCTTTATCTTTCCCCACATTTCATCTCTCCACTAACCCATTTCCAAAGAAAGCAACACATTAAAAAATAGGAATAATTTCCAAAGTGTTGTTTCTCTTTAAAAAAAAAAACAAGTGGAAGCATTAAAGTCCGATGTGCCGAATTTGGTATAAAAAAGATAAATTTCGGCTGTGCCGAATTTTTGAATACCCTCCATCTCGGTGTTTGCATTAACCAGGGAAGGTGCAAACAATATAAATATCTATATTCCTTGTAAAAATAACAAAAATAATGTTGTTAATTTGGGATGTTTCAGAAGAAAAAAATGTTTAATTAAAGTTTACTAAAATGAATTTGAAATTGTGCATGCTTATAACAGTGGGTATTCAAAGGTGAAATGGTTATTCTGATTACCTAAAGAAGATCGTGTCTTGAAAAATAGATATATTTTTAAAGTACCATTATGATGTTAAAAAACTGTTGTAAAATTCGCCTGTTGTTTTGTATAAAAAGAATCGTCTCTTTGCCTGTATAATAATGAAAATAATAAGGATTATTAAAACATATTTTTGGATTGTTGCAAGAGATGCAATGAATACAAACGCATCAAAACAGTTTTGAATAATCAGAATTTTAGATAAATTTAAGTGAACAAAAATACGCTTGCGGAGACATACATAATGAAATAATTATTAAATACCCGTTTACATTACAATACATGTGTTTATACTATACGTCACATAAGAAAAACGGAAAGTGTGATAAAATTAAGTTTGTAAAAAATTATAAAAGAAAATCGTTCGAGTGTTTACGGTGTTTTCGAGACACAAAAAATTAAAGAAACTGGTATTTCAAATTATTGTTTTTCAGCTTAGTTGCTTGTGCGATTCGATTGGTTTTTAACTTTTTACATCTCAATACTTTAATTTAGATTATTTTTTGTATGTATCAAATAAAAATTAGGGCTTTTAAGGAAAACAAATGCATATAATCAAAAGATTTTAAGACGAAGTGTGCACCTTATATGTCTTAAATAAAAAAGTTCTGAAAGTGAATGTCCTTTAAATTTAATGGGGTTTTAATAAATGTAATTAGAGTGTAAGAGTTTCCTTGCAAATTTATTAAAGGTTGAGAATGAGAATAAGTAAAAATAGTGCACGAAGAAAAGTTATGAATTTAAATTGTTGAATTCGAGGATTTTGTTCCTGGATATTTTTTTGATCTGATAACGATTAAAGGGTCTGGCAACTCTGGTTAATGCAGTCAAATAAATAAAGAATTTTAACTCAACTATTTTGTTCAACCTTTTTTCTAATTGGTGATTATTTGATTTGTTGGGGCTACCGAAAAAGGTTATCTGGCAAGCCTGGTATCTGGAAAACAAAAGAATACTTTATAAATTTGCTTAAACATTTTTCGAGGTCTTCTCACATATGCACTCATAACCAGTGTTGCCAGGTTTGCAGAGCATAAAAACGTAAAATTTTCTAGAAAAAATTGTCAAAATCTTAATCATATTTTGAAAAATCGTCAAAATAAAATATATTTGTTAGGGATAAAGTTTTAATAGAAAATAAAATACAATAATGTAATTCACATTTCAAATGTTAACGTGTTATCGTTGTAATATAACACGATGTTTGACACTTCTCTTTGGTTTAAACTTCGAAAATCATTATATTTTACAGCGATATTCATATTTATAAAATGTTGGAAGATCAAATAAATACAACTTTAAATGAAACAAATTTGGCCACTTAAACTGTTAATCACTTATATCTACATAATTCTGTGAACAACATTTCAGTAGCACAACTTTTTAAATCTTACGGTCTGTTTTTGTAAGACGTGTCACTCAAAAAATTCGTGTAAATGAGTGAAGAAATTCATTTTGGGGTTTTGTATCGCATATGTCACTTTGAATTGAGTGAAAACGTAAGAGTTGTCGTTTTCGTCTCTTTCTTTGGTTTCCACAATGCGATTTGAAACGTCACAAACGTCAAAAACAAACGTTCACAAAAAAGTATTCGTCAAAGAAAAAAGGCAACACAATTTAATATTAAAAAAAAATACAGTAAAACTCGCTTAAGACGGACTCGGTTAACCCTCGGTTAACCCTCGGTTAATACGAACTAATTTAAAAGCCCCCACGTTTTGACAACAAATTCCATATAAAATACATCTTTGAATACGAACTCGGTTAATACGAACCCTCGGTTATTACGAACTGTTTTACGCAGTCCCAAAAACTCGTTTTCATACAAATTACCATGCTTAGTACACTCTTTATCCGTTTAATGCGATAGACCTAATATGAATTTCATATCCGTGGATGACTTTCTAGATATAGATGCTAATGTTTTGACGTCACATACTTTATCAGGTGAAAAAATATTGGAAATTGTTAATCCTCCCGGAGTTGAAAAATTGTCAAGTGATATTCCAACAAAATCGTGTGCCGAAGAAGCTGACAATCATATTTTGGTAATAGAAAAACTTATAACGAATGAAATCGTGAATTCAGTCATTCAGACAAAACTAACAGATTTTTTTTTTAATGAAGAATTTTAATTGAATTTTTAATTGTAAATGTATGAAATGCTAATTTTATTTTTTATTTATGTAAAAATCTTGTTTTTGTTTTAATAAATACATATTTTTTATTGTTAAAAAAAACCCGCTTAATACGAACATCGCTTAAGACGAACTAATTTGTTTGTTCCCTCGAGTTCGTCTTAACCGGGGTTTACTGTAATACTTTTTAACAAAAAATTGTAATAAAAAAAGACTAATGATTTTCATTTTTATTTTCATTTATATTTATTTACAGTTTAATTTTTAGTAAATGTTTTTTTATTTTAGTTGTAAATGTTTTTGTTTTTTTTTTAAAAATTATATTGTTATCTCCACTTTTATTTTTTTCTAAAAAAATAAATTAATTTTTTTCAAGCATAAATCAGCTGTTTTTGTTTATATTTCATTTACAGTGTTGGGTTGCCATCTACCAACGAAAAATGAGTTATTTGTATATGAAATAAACTAACAAAAACCGAAAAGCAATGTCATGGCAATCTCTACTGTTTGACATAACATAAAGCTTAACGTACTCAAACGTAAGTCACACGAACGAATTATAAAAACTCATTTCCTTACGTATTCGTTCGGGTGCCACACGCTCGTCTGAAATTATACACGTATTGTAAAAACAAGCCGTTAAATTCTTTTACAACA
Source organism: Delia radicum (assembly GCA_021234595.1). Lineage (NCBI taxonomy): Eukaryota > Metazoa > Arthropoda > Insecta > Diptera > Anthomyiidae > Delia > Delia radicum. Next base: position 15,224 of record JAEKOY010000147.1, on the reverse strand, counting down.
TTTGGAAATTCTTTAACAATAAGTCTGTTCGATTACTTTTCCAGTAAAATTCAGTAAAAATGACTCAGTAACAAAATTACAAAGAGTAAAGGGTGAATTAGCCAAGCGTAAACGTAAACGTATCTCGGTGTACGAAATTTAATAAGTAAAATAAGAATAGAAGATATTTTGTGTATCTTGTTGTTTCATTCATATTCATTAAACATATAGAATACGTAAAAACACAAGAAAATCTAATCAAAATAGAATTTTGTTGTCCGTTTACGTTTTCTCTATGTTAAATGCATATGAATGAAAGAACAAGATACACAAAATGTCTTCTATTCTTATTTAACTTATTAAATTTCGTACACCGAGATACGTTTACGTTTACGCTTGGCTAATTCACCCTTAAGACAAATTTCCAAAAAAGTAAACCAACTGAAAATGTGTAGGAATTATTAAATTAGATAAAACAGCTTGTTTTAAATATTAACGGTCTGTTTTTGTAAGACGTGTCACTCAAAAAATTCGTGTAAATGAGTGAAGAAATTCATTTTGGGGTTTTGTATCGCAAATGTCACTTTGAATTGAGTGAAAACGTAAGAGTTGTCGTTTTCGCCTCTTTCTTTGGTTTCCACAATGCGATTTGAAACGTCACAAACGTCAAAAACAGACGTTCACAAAAAAGTATTCGTCAAAGAAAAAAGGCAACACAATTTAATATTAAAAAAAAAAATACAGTAAAACTCGGTTAAGACGAACCCTCGATTAATAAGAACTAATTTAAAAGTCCCGACGTTTTGGCAAAATTTTCATATAAAATACATCTTATAATACGAACTTGGTTAATACGAACCCTCGGTTATTACGAACTGTTTTAAGCAGTCCCAAAAACTCGTTTTCATACAAATTACCATGTTTAGTACACTCTTTATCCGTTTAATGGGATAGACCTAATATGAATTTCATATCCATCTATGACACTCTAGATATAGATGCTAATGTTTTGACGTCACATACTTTATCAGGTAAAGAAATATTGGAAATTGTTAATCCTGCCGATGTTGAAAATTTGTCAAGTGATATATTCGAACAAAATCGTGTGCCGAAGAAGCTGACAATCATATTTTGGCAATAGAAAAACTTATAACGAATGAAATCGTTAATTCAGTCATTCAGAAAAAAATAACATATTTTTTAGTTTTAAATGAAGAATTTTAATTGAATTTTTAATTGCGGATGCATGAAATGCTAATTTTATTTTTTATTTATGTAAAAATCTTGTTTTTGTTTTAATAAATACAATTTTTTGTCGTTAAAAATAACCGCTTAATACGAACCGCTTAAGACGGACTAGTTTATTTTTTCCCTCGGAGTTCATCTTAACCGGGTTTTACTGTAATACTTTTTAACAAAAAATTGTAATAAAAAAAGAATAATGATTTTTTTTTTAGTTTCATTTATATTTATTTACATTTTTAGTTGTAAATGTTTTTTTTATACAAATTATATTTTTATATCCACTTTTATTGTTTTCTAAACAAAATAAATTACTTTTTTTAAGCAAAAATCAGCTGTTTTTTTATAATTCAATTATAGTGTTGGGTTGCCATCTAGCAACGAAAAATGAGTTATTTGTATATGAAATAAACTAACAAAAGCCGAAAAGCAATGTCATGGCAATCTCTACTGTTTGACATAACGTACTCAAACGTAAGTCAGGCGACCGAATTATAAAAACTCATTTCCTTACGTATTCGTTCGGGTGCCACACGTTCGTCTGAAATTATACACGTATTGTAAAAACAGACCGTAAAAAAAAATCAACTGGTCATTATGGAAAAGATAAAAGGTAATTGAAATTGTCGACCAAAAAGAATTTAAATGTTTTTTAACTTCTTCCATAGTTAATTATTTAATATTTTTCACTTTAAATCCATAAACAATTATAATTTAATTTAATATTTGCTTTTATTTACTAAATATACAAGCATATTTTTTCAATCATATGCTTTTTTCTTATTACAAATTTTTACTGGCAAAAATGTATCCAGTAAAAACTTGTAAGTTCTTTGGCATCAAACTGTCACTTTACTCTCTCTTTTTACCAGTTTTAACTGAGTATTTGTCTAAACGAACACCTTCCAGTAAAAACTTGTACAAATTTTTGTGTTATCGAACAAACTTACCCCTTGTTTCTACAACACGTTCGCCTCTACACGAACGGGTGACTACATGTATTTTGTTTTTGCATTGCATGTATTTTGTTACTGTTTTTAGACGAACGTGAAACAGGGCGTTAATGTTATATTTTTCAATTATTAAATTTTGGCACTTTATTTATATTATTAGGCCTGTTTTTTAAGCACCGGATTAATTTTGTTTCATTTGAAGTTGTATATATATCATCTTTCAACATGAAATACATTTGGGCTAGAGATCTGTTTGTTTCGCAAAAAAGTCCATGCCTTGTTTTTTAACATAAAATTTTTTTTATTTTTATTTAAATCTAACACCAATTAAATTTTATAAAAATGTAAAAAAATGTTCTAATAATATAAACACAGAAACTAAATTAAGCTAAACCCATAATGAATTTATAAAAAAATAAATCCGGTTTGGATTAAGTTTTATTTAATTCTAGGATTTGCAAAATTGTATATTACATCATATTAGCAAATAAAGGATAGCTTTCGATAAAAAAAAAAAATGTTTTTTTTTTAATTTTTAACGAAATATAATAAATTTAATAATCGAGTCGACGATTTTATGAGAATGATAAATAAATAGACCTTGCTGACATATTAAACTATTGTCAAAAAAAAACCATTTTGGAAGCGAAAATCGTCCAATAGTCATTTAGTTATTTTGGGTATTAAATATCGTCAATATTACGATAAATCGTCAAACCTGACAGCACTGAATGCGACTGCTACTAATACATACATACATACTATTTATAAAAACCTACATACATACAGGGTGGCTGATCAATACTGCTACATTAAGAAAATCGAATAACTTTTTTTTAAATGCATATAAATATTTTTTTATTTTTTCATTTGAAAAGCAATACATTTTTATTAAGTATTTTTAATGGCTTTTAAAAAACAATGTTATGAAAATTACTTCCACGCCCGATGACGTCAAATGCAAGGGGCAAGTCTACTGCGTTCAATTCGCTTGTTATTTGATTTTTTAAAGGAAAGAAATGAAAATCCTTAAGCAGAACTGTCGTATTGATTATATGGTGATACATATTTGAGCAAAAATATTCCTTGTCGGAACTCTAGACGAGTGCCGCCTAATGTGCCCCTTAAGTTTGTTTTGGCGGCAACGCCAGACTCCAAAGCATTGTAGTGGCGCACAATCAAAATGTTAGTTTCATTACCCCATTCGTTCATTTTCCTTAAACTAAAAGACGAATCAATGAAACCAAAAAAAAAAAATGGAACCGATTAATAACTCAGAAAAAGTTATTAGGTTTTTTTTGTAGTGGCATTTATCAGCCACCCTGTATTACAAAACAAAACAAAAAAAACAACAATAATATTTTGTGGGTTTTTTCCCGGATGTTTTTTAAAGAATTACAAACATTTTACAAAGTGTAACAAAAAGTGTAATAAAATTAAGTTTGTCAAAAAATTAAAAAAGAAAATATTTAATGTGTTTAGAGTGTTTTCGAGACACAAAAAGAAAGAAAATGGTATTTTTTCAAATTATATAAATCGAAAAATAGATCCGGTGACAAATAAATATGTTTTGCTGGCATATTAAACTTTTGGCAAAAATTCGTAATTTTGTTGCAGCAAAAATCATAAAAAAATCATTTAGTTATTTTGGGTATTAAATATCGTCAAAATGACGATGAATCACCAAACCTGGCAACACTGCATGCGATTGCTACTCAACATAAATACATACCATTTATAAAACCTACATAGATACAGGGTGACTGATAAATATTGCTACATTAAGAAAATCAAATAACTTTATTTCAATACATATAAATATTTTTTTATTCTTTCATTTGAAAAGCATTAAATTTTAGTTAGATTATCCCAATCATTCATTTTCATTAAATTGAAAGACGAATCAATGAAACCAAAAAAAATTGAACCGATTAATAACTCAAAAAAAAGTTATTACGTTTTTTTTTGTAGTGGCATTTATCAGCCACACTGTATTACAAAACAAAACAAAAAAACAACAATAATATTTTGTGGGTTTTTTTTGTACGTGTTGATTATGACCATGGATGGTAACCGATTCTATGTGGTTATTGGTTGGGTAACGCTATTTTTTTTTCTTTCGGTAAGGGTATTTTAGGGGTAACGATCCTTCAGTTATTTCGGTAACGTAATTTTAGCGTTAACGGAATTTTATTTATTTCGTTAACGGTACTTTAGCGGTAACGTTATTTTAGATAATTCCGTAACGTTATTTTAGGGAAAACGATTTTCAGGTTTTTTGGTAAGGGCATTTTAGGGGTAAAGTTATTTTAGTTATTCAGATAATGTTAATGCACACCGATATTTTAAGCCCCATTATGCCCGAGTTTTAATGACTGGCTAGTTTATGATCATACTTTGGGAAAATATATATATTTACAGAAGTTTTTTTTTAGATCTTGTTAGATTATTTCCGTAATGGTAGTTTAAGGGTATTTATATTTTAATTATATCGGTAACGGTATTTTACGGATAACGGTATTTGAATTATTTCGGTAACGATATGTTAGGGATAACGGTAGTCAGTTAAAAGGGGTTTGAATCGGTGACAGTATTTTAGCGATATTGACAGCAATCCCTGATTGCGTATATTCTTGTGTATAAGCATTGAATGTACGTACGTATGTATGATGAAATAAATAGAATAATTTAAAATTTGCTTCAAAATTTTTAGAGGTCTTCCCACATTTTCACTCATAACTTTTAAACGCGTTAACCGATTTTGATCATTTTTACTAGAAAACTGCTCATGATATCAACAAACAATTTGACTGAAAATTAGCAACACTTCTTCTGTATTGGCGGAGTATTTTGTATTTCCACAGACAGACGGACATGGCTATATCCACTTCTCTATTCATGCTGATCAAGAATATATATAGTTTATGGGGGTCCCAGAATTTTTTAAAAGAATTACAAACATTTGACAAAGTGAATATACCCTCCGCACTATGGGATGGAGGGTATAAAAAAAAACGTCCTTAATATAGGGGAAACATCGTAGCTTGACAACACTCCTAATGTCATTGTCAAGGTTGCCAACTATTGATGTGAAAAAAGGTCTAGATTATGGAGAAAAAAATGGCTTAATTCGGAAAATGATACTAAAACTCAAGGATTTGAATGTAAATTATTAATAATAATGATTTTTAACATGAATTTTATGGTAGTACTCTTTAAATTTAAATGTTTTACTAATTTCTCAAATATTTTCAGTAAAGTTTTACAAAAAAAAAACATGTAATTATAAATCAAATGTTAAAATAACATTTGAAAATTAAATCTCAAAAATAAAAAATTTTGTAACAAAATTTTGAAAATCGTTAAAATTTAATCACTTTTGTATGAAACTAACTGCAAAGCTAATAGGTCAAAAATGGCTAGGTAATATTAAATAGCTAAATCTTCCGGCTAGATAAACTAGCCATTTTTTAATGACCAGATAAACATAAAATGGCTAGATCTAGCCGGAAAATGGCCAAATTGGCAACCTTGGTCATTGTAGTTGTCGATTTAATTTCAAATGTGTTCTCCCTGAAAGCTGTTCGTTATTCTACAAAATTCTCAATTTAAGTAAATATTCACACCCCCTCTTACCAGAGCAATAAATGTCCCATCTGTTTGCCAATCACCATTAAGAGAATATATCTTAAGAGGAAATGTTGGTTCTTTATTTAACCAATTAATACAAATTTGTATTGAATTATAAGAAGAAGCGCGATCTTTGCGGTTCGTATATAAATCCCGTAGAGTAGGCCATTCTTCCAGCGGTATTTCCACTAATTTATTCATTATTTTCTTTTATAGAATATGCTCTTTTCACGACCGTTCACAATCAAATGTTTAAAAGATTAACTCTATCTAGTGTTTTAAACAAAATCTTCATATCAACTGAACGGTTTTATGCCATGATATAGCACAAAATATTGATATTGGAGAAGGTCAAGTGGGTAACTTTCGACTAGAGGTGGGAACGTGAGCAACAATTTGCATGGTTCTTCTGGAATGCGCGTGAGTGTGAACGAAACCCAAATATACTCAAGTGAAAGAGTATAATAAAATTGTCCTGGAGTAGCTGTGCGTGAGTGACTGTATTGTATGTAAGTCGAATTTTACCAAAATTGTTTATGGCTTTTAAAAAATATTTTCTTTTAATTTTTTCGCCGATTAAATATTTTTCAGTTTTTAAATTGTTTTTAATTGTCTTTAATTTGTGCATACATATAAGTTTCATAAGAGATTGTGCTTGAGCTTCCCGTCTTGGAATTCCCGGAAAATTAAGCATTTTTCTGTTTCCGCAAAATAAACAAATTCCCGGGATTTCGAATAAGAACTCCATTTCAAAGAAGAACGTTAAATATTCAAGATTTTTAATGCACACTGAGAGAATTATCTTCACTACAGTTATGAATTTCTTCATAGATTTAATGCAAATTGTAACTGGAACTCGTATATTGAAACTTTTCATAGAATCCATGAAACTGGACAATGTTTATGAAATGTTTGTAGAATTAATGAAAGTCATGATGTGAACAAGATTATTCAAGTTCAAGATCGTTTGTTTTTTATTAAACAAAAAACCGTGCTATGTTTATTTATTAACTAAAAATGTCTTCATCCGCTAATTTAATGCACAAATTTTAATTTTTTAAGGAAAAAGATCAACGCTTTACCCGTATTGTTTTATTTACTTGATGAGTCAAGTAAATAAGCCAACTAAACAACTTTCTTGAAGTCCAACATTAATAAAAGGCTACATTAAAATATTTGCTACTTTTTACATTTTTTGTGAACTTTTTTTTATTATTTTAAGCTTACAATTTTTAATACTGAATACTTTTTAATCAAACTCTACGGTTTAGAGGAATTGGTATTAAAAAATAAATTTTTGATTTATTATTCTAGCGGAATCCTGGGAGTTTCGAAAAAAAATCCCGTTTTCCCAGGAAATAAAAAAAGTGCGGGATTTTGCATTCCCTAATTATAGACTAATTTTAAGTAATTTTCATTTGTATATTGTAAATATTTCAGTTAAATGATGACAAGTTTCGTTAATCATTTCACTAAATGAATAAAAACAAATCTGACATAAATTACCTAATTATTAAATTAATTAAGACAAATTTAATTCATTCAAAAAACAATTTAATCATTCAATAAAGAATTTAAATCTGTTATAAAATGAAATGTTAAATTTAATTTACTTTTTAAAACTAAATTAAAGAATAAAGCTTCTTCTACCTTTGCTTGATATAAAATGGAATTGGAATTTTTCTCAAGTGAGTTAGTGTGAGTTCAAATTCATTCACGTACCCATCTCTCTTCTTGAAAATTTCAGTTTTATCATATACAATCAGTTTTAAAAATAGCCAAAAATTCGACTTTGATAACTTAAATGTTTTCGACTTTATTTGACACAACTTTTACAGATTAAAGTTTTTTAAATATTTTTTTTTTGTGTTTTTGGGATATCATCACTTCTTAAAATGGTTTTGCATAAATAAAAACCAATTGCGTTATTATCATCCTTCCATATGCCCCTTTTCTTTGTAATGTGTGTGTATGAGTGTGATATATATGCATTAAGGTGCATAATTCAAATAATAAAAAAATACAACCAAGCTGCACTATAAGTAATTGAATGAATTTGGTGATCGTAACCTATAAGGTAAAGTGAAAAACAAAGAAAATTTTATATCACCAAGTTCACACCGGATTAACGTAGATAAAGTTCAATTCTAGCATTACTATATATAAAACTTGTACAAAACTGCAACTGAAATTCTAGCCACTAACTAAATTAAACTTCACCACAGATTTTCTGTCTGTACAATCATGGGTCGACGGGACCCGTCTCTCCGCCAGCTTCAGTGGTTGGGGAGGTTCTTGACCCCGATTGGACAAACTGAACATCACTGTATATTATTATTACAGAGTCCCGAAATAAAATGAGGCTAACAAAAGTGAATATATGGGCCTAAAACTACAATCTATTGAATCCCCGAAAATTAAAAAGACATAAAAACCAGAATTTGTAATTTAAATTGGACGCATTTATACCGAGATTTCGGGGGCGGTGATGGTAAACCCCTGTGCTCCTGACCCTCCCTAACCATTGTTCTTCAATACACAAAAAAAATACCTTTTAGAAGAACCCGAACAAAAAATTAGTTTCTTTACAACCCCCGAAGTATAAGTCTAAGCGTTTTTATTCACACATACACTCATAATATTCTATAGGTAAAATACACAAAAACCGTTGTTCATTTTACGAAAGTTTTGGTTATTTTGACATTACGAAAAAATTTGTAGAATATACAAATAAAGTTTTGTAAAAAGTTTTTTTAAGTAAAAATGTGGTGCATACCTTACGGGTTTATTTTAAAATTAAAAAAAAAAAATGTAATGGTGCCACACCAGAATCGAACTCACGATTTCAGTGACGTCCTGCTGTGTTGAAGTAGACCCCTCTACCATTTGCACCAAAGTAGCTGATGCAATACAACAATCTAAAAAGGAACTTAAGTCGAAAATATTATGAAATTTTTATGAAAACTAGAAAAATATGCTACAAATATTTAAAAAAAAAAGGTAAAATGGCAATTAAATATTTTTATTATGTTTATTGAACTAAATAAAATAATATAATTTTTTTATAAATATATCAAATAATATATTAAAAACCAAAATAAAAAAATAATAAACTAATTGCATTTTATTATTAAATATTTTAACTTTTTAAATATTCGTTTTATTGAATTTCATTTTTCGGGTCCTCTTTAACTTGTTTTGGGATCCTCTTTATTAAACAAAATACAAAATATCCATTTATATCAAAACACAAAAATAGTAATAATGAAATAAAAAAATAAAACATAGAAATTTAAAAAACATTAATAAACAAAAAAAAAATATAAAAACTAAAAAAAAAAAAAAAAAAATTTGTCCTGGCCAGGAGTTGAACTCGCAACCTTCTGATTGCAAATCCGACCTCTAACCACATCAACATCCATGTGTAATATTTGTAACATTACAAATTTTTGTACAATGTACTAAAAAAATATTACGAAATCATGTTTGTATTTTTTACGAAATTTGTAAATTTATATAATTTGTTTTATACAAAAGTTTTGTAACATAAACAAAATGTTTGTACATTCTACGAAAAAAAATTTACGAAAAATATATTTGTATTTTTAAGCATGGATTATTATGAGTGTAATAAATGTTTATTTTATCGATTAAATTTCAACTAGAAAAACATATATTTTCTTAAATTTACTTATCTAATTTAAATTTATAATTCCACGAAAATTCATTAAACTTAATAACTTTACTAATAAATTTCAAAAAAATGTGAGGTATAAAAATTGTTTCTTTGTTGACTTTAGATATACTTTCGTAAAGTATGTACGGACTACAGACTAACGAAAACCATTTGCATTCATAAATCGTTTGGTCGAAAAAAAAACGAATCAATTAAAAGTAAAGTTTAAACCAGGGGTGCCCAAGGCCTATGCGCTTGGTGCTCATTTGTTTTTGTAAAAACACTTAGCTATAGGCTGTGTGTTTTAATACACATATAGAGCGCTCAGCTCTAGCAATACGAAATACACAAACAACTTTGTCTTATTAGTTTTTTTGTCGTTCTTTACTGTATACACGCAAGCGCAAAGCAACAACACTTTCGTATGCTTTGCTGGTAAACATTGAAATATTTTTTTCTATTTTCTTTGTATGTATTGGTTTTTACACCAAAAAATATTAAATAAAAATTAGTTTTTCTTTAAATGTATTGGTGTTTGCTCTTCCATAAGGAACTTTTGGGCACTCCTGGTTTAAACGCACGGAAAATTTTTAATATTGGTATAATTCCATAATTTTTATTTTATTTTATTTCATTTGTTTTTTTTTTTTTTAACCGTTATATATTTATCTCTTTTATTCGCTGTGGTTTTAAATAGTGGAGGGTTAAGACACAAAATATTATTATTGTTTTTGTTTCATTATTGTTTTCTTAATGGAGTTTTTGCTGAATTCTAATAATTTAGTTATTATTCATTTTTTTATTTATTTGTGTTGTAAAAAATAAAAAAATTCATTATTCTACGGCTTTCTCGAGAACAATTAGAAATTAAAAATATTTTCGTTTTTATAGACTTTTAAATATCAATATTTCAAAAGGTTTTGATTTCTTTAAACCTGTTAATACCCAAATTTTAAATTCACGGAAGGAATTTCAAACTGATTAAAATTAGAAAAACTTTAAAAAGCAGTCTTAATTTTATGATCATAATAAGGAAATTTTCTAAACTTTGTTGGTTCAATTTTTTTTCTTTATATAAAAAAATTTAACAAAAAATATTTTATAATTTTTTTTTATCATTTATCAAAAATTTAACATAATTCATTAACTCTCACGTTTAACATGATTCAACACAGTTTAGTTTACAGAAGATTGAACCAACATAGCTTAAAATAACAGAACAAAAAAAAAATGACACTTACTTGCAGAGATGTTGAAAAGCTTTCCAAATCGCCGCACAGTGGTACATTTTCAGAGAAGGCGGCCAAAATTCTATAACTTTTGAAGGACTCAACGTATTTCAACGCGGTTTTTTTTGTTGGAGAGCTGACGTTTTTATCTTTTATTTAAGATATCGACTGAAAAAAACGGTCAATGAATAAATATATATTAAGGGTTAAACTACTATATTACATGTTTTTGCCAAATTTTAGTGCGATACTTAAATTATTTGACAACAACTGGAGTGCAACTTATCATAAAAGTAGGCAGTGTAAAGCGCTAACGGTTTTGTATATTTTTACATTCGTGCACCCAAAAAAATAAGTTAGTAAAATACGTATTTTTTTTTTTTGCTGCAACTGAAAAACAAAAGCAACAAAAAATATTTAACTTTTATTTAATTTATGAAAACAGTTGACTTGTTTTTTTTTTATATTTGATTTTATATTGTTTAAATATATTCATTAGAGTTAGTAAAGAAAATTGGATTTTTGGATATTATCTCTTTTAAAAACTCCAAATTGTTTACTTGCCTCTAGGCGACTGAAATCGCAGATTTTAAATGACCTTTGAAAAATATCCAAAACTGTTGCAAATATGCAAAATCGAGCTTGACTCTTCGTATCAACAGGAAAAATCAAGTAAATACGTTTTTTTTTGACGTTTTTCCTATGTGACATACAGTCATAACAGAGGCCGAAAAAGTCGCGTTTTTCGAGAAAAATTTAATATTTTTTTAGAACGCAAAATGGAACTGCATTTCCCTCTGAGAAAGATGCAGCAATTTTTTTTAAATATATGAAGCTTTTTCACATTGTGAAGAAAACTTCATCAGTTTATTGAAAAAGTGTCATTAAAACTCGTCCAAATAATTCCCCCAGTGTAATTTTTAATATATTTAAAAATTACAAAGAACAATTATTTAAGGTTAAATAACTTTTTAATGGGTTGTAATAAAAAAATGTTGCTGCGTCTTTCTCAAAAGGAAATGGTTTTATTGTTCGTTCAAAAATTTTTTTAAAATATTTCCCGAAAAACGCGACTATTTCGGCCTCAGTTATGGCTGTATTGCACACAGAAAAAGCGTTTAAAAATACTTATTTAGTTAATTATCGAATAGTCAATCCCGATTTAGCATATTTCCAACAGTATTTGACATTTACAGAAGTCACTTAAAATCCGCTTGTTGGAATTAAAAAAAAAAAATAACGCCATTATTTTTATTGATACAAAAACCTTTTAAAAATCCAAAAATCAAAACAAAAAAGATTTAAGAATAACTCTAATATTTATATTTTAGTTTGTTACTAACATTTTTAACATAATTTAAAATATATTTTTTTAAATTAAATTATTTCCGGGCAGTCCTAAGAAATAGTCGAACTTTTTTGTTTTTTTCAATGCCACCCTAATATACAGCTATTTTAGTGGTTATTATTCAAAATATTATCAAAAAATTACTGTAGCTGCTAAAAGGTATGGAAAGGTCTGAAGTGTTTGGTATGTACTTTTAGAGGAGAGTACCACCTTTCCGGTAATATAAAATTTTTTTTGTACACTTTTATACAAAATTAGTTATACTCTACCAAAGTCGAAAATTTGTGTTAAAAAGCTATCCCAATCTTGACATTATATAAAAATTACGGAGCAATGTAGAATAAAAAAGTTTTTACCTTATGTTAGCTAATATAATAAGTAATTAAAAAAAAATACCCGAAGTTAATATCTTTCACAACCAAAAAAATATGGGACTTTAAAATGCGGAAAATTTAACAAAAATGTTAAATTTACAAAAACACAAAAATATTATATTTTGAATGACCCTAATCGGTGTGAAATATCAAACATTTCACCTAGATTTTTTGGCTCCATAGGTTCTAAGGTGTTCTCTTTTAAATGAGCTAAATTGTTTTAAAATCGGTTACAAAAAATAAATTGAATTTTGGCCGCCTTCTCTAAAAATGCACCACTGTGCGCCGCTGTTAAATACATTGCAGGAGTATGTTACGTTGTTGCTTTGAGCCTTAGTTCTGGATTCCAATTAACATGATCACACAGTTACTTTTTCTTCTTTACATTGGTTGTTGTAACTATTTTTTTTTTGTATTATTTTTCTTTAAATCACTTGTTCTTATTTTTTTTTTCTTAACAACACATTTTTAAATTTTATTTAATTTTAGTAAAATCACAGTGTCTCGATTTGGGTATAATTTTTAATTTTGGATATATTTTTTCATTAATTCAAATCTGTGTGCAATTTTTTTAGTGGCATATTATTGCAAAATTTTAATACACAGTTTCTTTTTTTCGTACAATTTTTACCAAAATTTTTAAATATTTTTTTTTTTATTGAAATTTCGGTGTTATATTTTCTTTTAAAAACCCATCTGTGGTGTTTACCTAAACCTACTTTTTAAAACCACTTTGTATTGAAATTTTATTTCTTTTTCTGGTTTTTTTTTTATTTTTTTGTAAGAGACAAATAGATAACGGTGAAAAAAAAATTTTATTTTTTTGTTTTTTTTTGGAAATTTGATTTTTTTTTTTCCTTTTTCTTCCACAAATCGTTACACTATGCCATAAACACCCGTTTCATGAATGCCAATTTTTTGTTCGTATAGATTTTTTTTCTTAAGTAAATTTTAACAAAAATTTAGTACTTTTCAAATACAAAATTTTACATATACCATTTGGAAAACAGACAAATTTGATTTTAATAATTAATTACACAGTGCAACACGAAAAAAAATAACCATATACGGACACCACTACGTGATAAAGACTAAAAAAAAAAGACCCGTGTCTCCCAATTTTTCCCAAAGTCATCTCCTTTTTTGTTTATGGGCCGCCAAAGATTTGGGGCCTCGGTATCATTTTCGCAAAAAAGTGATCATTTTCTCAGGCTCATATCTTGCAAACCGTTCAGAATTTCGATTTACTCTCTATAGCATTTTATGACGGCAATACCGTCTATCTACATCATAGAATTTGTCGTTTTATTTAATTTCAGGCTATTTCTCTGTTTGATATCTATTTATTCACTGTTCGTTTTTCGGATACATACTTCTCTTGTCGAACGATCAATACCTACCATAATACGCTGTGTATGCGGTGGTGTGCCCTTTATGTTATTTTCTAGCTACAAATGAGTATGCAAATAAATGAATTCAAACGCAAAAACTCAAAAACACAAGCAAGAATGTACTAATTTGATACTGATTTGAAATTGACCACTTCACCTCGATTTAAAATCTAATGCCCAATTCACACGGTGATTTTTGCAACGTCTGTTTTTCTTAATTTGCTTTAGCAGTTGCTTCCAAAAATCATTTGCCTTTACCACTTTTAAAACCAAAGCAGATGTTTTTAAAGATTACCTTAAAAATGTGCCGAGAAGGCAGTAAAGCCCGTTTCAATTTTTACATTTTCTACAGTTTTTGCCGAACAAAATTTAGCGCTCTTTATGCATTACATTTAAAGTATGATTTTTTTAAGAACTATAAGGATACGAACCTTATTCGATTTTCCAGTATTAGACCTGGTCGAGCAAAAAATGATCCGACAGTATCCCAACTAAGATCTCTCTTATATTCCCCAAGTGGTACCATTAAGTTTAAAGTGAATTTTGATCATAATTACACTGAACTACCTATTAGAATAAAGCAATATGAAGGTCACATAGAACCAAAACAATTGTATACCGGTCGACTACCAATTCAGCAAAACAAATGGAAACATTTACATTTACTTGTGAACATATGTATCTACCCCCTATCTCCCATCTTTTTCGGGATCACCATACAAAAACCGTAATACAAACTTAATTTTAAAATAAGGCAATACCGTCTATCTACATATTATTTTCCTACACAATGATTTCATTTTCGAGGCAATACCGTCTTTCTATCATAGAAGCTAAAATAACGCGAATTTCAAGAAACTTTTTAGTTAGAACGTTTGTTAGACACATTCTGTTAATATTGTAGAAGATGAGTCCATCGAAATTGTTGCTTATTTGCGAATAAAACAGTTTTTTTGGCTCTCCTGAAAAATTGTGTTTTTGTAGATAGACGGTATTGAATATAAGCTCTCGATATATGTATGTCGACAAGGGTTAACCCAAGTTAAGAGCTGGTTGCAGATGAGTTATAGAAAACATTCTAAATGGGCAAACCAGTTAATATGAAATTGCCAGATTTTCCTCAGATTTTCTGCTCCAAATTAATCAAAGGAATGGGTTATAATTCAAGGGATGAAATCTGTGAGAAATTAATTGATTTTATCAAGATAGTATTGCCATAAAAAATATGCATGTGAAATTACCTTTGCTGTTTCAATTTTGGGGTTAACAATTAAAGTAAAACTTCAAGAAGAAACTATTAACACCAAAAAAGATGTTGCTGGTTCGCAGGTTAAATTGAAAAAGAAAGATGGAGTTTGGTTTTCTGATCGAACTAACTTCTTTCAAATTAATAATGGCTACA
>JAEKOY010000146.1:0-38057 GCA_021234595.1 Delia radicum | reverse complement strand
AAATGTGTGTGATCTATACGTTGGTATGTGTTGAGTCTGTTTGTGTGTGTGCTTGTTTTGTTTGTTAACTTCAATGTATTTGGTATTTTATACTGAAAATTTTCTATTCATGCATACAGTGTATGAAAAAATAATATGATAATAGCGTCTAAAATAAAATATGTATTTATATTATTTAAAAGTCAATTAAAATATTAATTGATTCAATTAAATATTTGTTTAGAAATAAATTAAATTCAAATCAAATCTTTAATTAGATATTTTAGGTTGATCATTTTTTCTGTGTACGTGTATTTAAAGGTCCCAGGAAAACTTGCTATTACCATAGAATGGGAAATGGAAGAAGAAAACATGAATCAGAAGTACTTATAGTTGAGGCCAAGAACACCTGATTTTAACATGGGGGTGTCATAGGAGGCAAGGCCTTGCCTTGTGCTTACATATAGGGACAAAAATAAGACGTTACAAAATATGTAGTGAAATCACCAGTTACATATAAGTACTTATTTCATTTCTTATTTGTAGCATCAAAAGTAATGCTTAAAGCCATTATATGACGTATTACTTGTAAGGATGTTAATAAGTAGTTATTTATAGGTGCAAAAATAAGTACGTATTAACATGTACCTAAATAAGAAGGTATTAATAGACAATAAAATAACTAGTTATTAATAAGGACAATTATAACTAGTTATTAATAGGTCCTAAAATAACTACTGATTTTAGTCATTACAAGGAAGGACTATAATAACTGCTTACCAGGAAGAAGTGTAATAAGTGGTGAACAGCGATTAATATTTTCTCAAGAAAAAAATTAAAAGACTTTGTTTATTATTTTCTAATAACATTTATTAAACATAAAAAGAACAAAAAAAATTCACTATAAAAAACTAAAATCTTATATACTAGTACACCCAAAAAAAAAGTTTGTAATATTAGCAACTCGTTTGCTGGGAGGATCCTAGCAGACAAAGTTGCTAACATCAGCAAAAAAGTTGCTAAACTCAGCAAAAAAACTTGCGAGTACGAGTTGCTAACATTACAAACTTTTTTTTTGGGTGTAGGAATTTAAATGCCTTATACATATTTAAAATTTGGCTGGTTTTTAAAAGAAAGTACTTTAAAAAAGTTTATTAATTAATAAACTACAAAAAAAAGGATTAACAAAACTGAATTTGACAAAAAATAATTGCAATTAAAAAAGAATTATTCTTGTCGAGGCCAAAATTTTGTACTTATATGAATTATATATGAACTAACATACTCAATAGAATTTTTGTTTTTAAAAATGTTCTATACCTTCAGGAATGATAAGACGCGTTTCCGGGGATTTTCCAATTACCCTTTCATCAGTTATCTTTAGAAGGTGGGAATACTGCAAATAATAAACATCAAAAGCTCATATTATCTACCATCTACTACACCATCAACTAAGTGATAAGTAGTAGAATAGTTAATAAGCCTTTTCAAAATGTTTGTAGTATGTATTTCAAAAACTTCGAAGGCATATTAACAGTTCTACTACAACTTTTTCCACAACAGCCGGCGAAATGAGAACCAACGAGGATTTTTATTTAAGAAAATACAGAAATTTTTACCAGCCAATGCATATTGATAACGAAATGAAATTAGAAAGCATAGGAATTGGAATGGTAAGCCAATTTCCAGTTGACCCTATGCATCTTATAGATTTAGGAATCACCAAAAAAATGTTGATGCACATTATTAATAAAAAAACTATTTTACCATTACCTCGAAACGCATATATTTTAATTTCGGAAAAGCTTTGCTCAATGAGCTTTTATACACCATTCGAATTCGCACGAAGTCCCCGAAGTTTACTCGAAATATCAAGATGGAAAGCAACTGAGTTCAGACAGTTTACTTTGTATACAGGCATAGTTGCATTGAACGATTTCGTTACGGAAGAAATGTACGACCATTTTCTTTTAATTCATTGTTCATACAGAATTCTTTTGTCTTCTCCAACCAAACAAGATATTATTAAGGCACATGCAATGATTCAAATTTTTGTTGAAATGTTTCCAGCGCTATATGGTCGAAATAGTGTAACATATAATGTGCACAATCTTCTACACATATGTGAATGTGTCGAAGAATTTAAAGATCTAAATAGCATATCTGCGTATAAATTTGAAAACTATATGCAAAAAATTAAACAAAATCTAAAAATGCCCAAACACCTTTGCCAACAAATTTTTAATAAATTTTCAAATGATAAAGTTTTATTTAAAATCCAGTTTACGGACTGCGGTATAGAAAAGGAGTTCCAAAGTCAATTTTGTTACCAAAAGGCTATTTTAGTACAAATATTCCAGACAACATTGGTTTATGAAGGATAAAACTTTTTTACAAATCACTAAAATCCTAAGTGAGGAAGAATTTCTAGCAAAAAGATTTTCAAACTTACGAAGTTTTTTCAACGATCCCATGGATTCATTGGATTTAAATATTGCTTTGGTTGACGAACATGATGGCTCAGAAGAACAATTATTTAAAATAGAAAACATTCTGGCTAAAGTGCTTAAAATGTCGTACAATAATGAATATATATTGATTCCGGAAATTCATTCCATTCATGAAAAATTAAACGTACGTAATATATAATACATATTTTCAAAAGGCAATTTCTTTTTTAATAACAGTTTTTTTTCATATTTTAGACAACAAATTTTTAAATCTTCAAAGGAAAATACTCAATTATTCTTCGAAAATAAGAAAATTATTACCAAAAACTCTTAATGTATTAATAAATAAAATTTAATAATTTCTACTTAATATCAATTATCTTAATTTTGTTATTTACTAAATAAGCTTTTGTTTTGTGAGAGTCGTTTATGTATAACTATATATTTGTTTGCTTAAATAAATTGCATTTAAATTATTAATTATGATATATTATGAATCTTTATAAATATACCTTACAAAAAAGTAGTTACTTATTACCTTACAAGTAGCTTATTTCTTTGGCCCTTCCTAATAAGCAGGTATATAACACAATATTAGTAAGACATAATTGTTTAGCTTCCAAAATAAGTAGTGATGTATGTTCATATCAGTAAGGTATTATTTCAGACCTTCAAAATAACAACAAATGTAATGGATAGTCATTACTACGAAAGGTCTGAAATAAGTGATAATAAGTAACTTATTATTTTTGCTATTCCAAATAAGCAGATATTTAACACAATATTAGTAAGGCGTTGTTTTTTATCTTACAAATAAGCAGTTACATATATTCATATTAGTGAGGTATTATTTCGGACCTTCAAAATAACAAAAACTGGAATGGATAGTCATTACTTTGGAAGGTCTGAAATAAGTCCTACCCATTACCAAAGTTTTGCTGGGGTATTTAAATTGTGGTTTTCCGTGGTTCAAAATGCTGTAGTTCAAAAAACCGTTTTACTAAAATTTTTAAAAATAACACAGGTCAACAGCAAAAAAAGGCTTGACTAACCACTATATAGATTTGATGCATCGTGGCTGCCTAAGTACAAAAATGGTAAAATTTTTCAATTCTATGGATAATTTTTTTTTTTAAAATTTTTTAAGTAAAATTGACAATATTTTGAGACATTTCTCCACTTATGTTGTCATAACTCAAAGACAACTAGTCCGATTTTGTCAAATTAAATTTACAAAAATTAAGGTTTACAATATCTTTAAAGAACGTGTACAAATTTTTTTAATGCGATCAATAGTTTCAAAGTTATGAAACAAATTGTTAGCAAAAAAAAAAAAATGCTAAAAAAAAAAAAAATTGAAAAACAAAAATCTGGAAAAAATCGAAAAACTGCAAAAAATATTACTTTTTATTTTTTTGTAGTAAAGCTACATATCATGCGAATTAAACTAGATATGGATCATAAAAATCGATGCATGCTTTACATTTTTATTTACAATTAATTGAAGGTATCGCATATTTACAAGCACTGTAGAAAATTGTACCTACTATATAATGAAAACGCAGAACATAAAAACTCAGGTGCATTTTACGACACGCATTTTGGCAAAACCCCTTTGGGAAAAACCTCTATGACATTTTTATGATTCTAATAATTAAAAAAAAATAAGTAATAAACAAAAGATTGTTTAATTTTACGATTGCGGTAGGATAGTAATAAAACGCTCATAAATGTGCGTGTACGCTGAAGTGCTCTTACTTTCCGTTAGCCTACCTGTAACGGATGATTTTTTTTTTTTCATAAAAGTCCTTAATGTTTTTTAGGATTCTTGGGAATAATAAAAAATTTGCAGCACACACAAACTGTATCCACACAAAGGGTTATCCCAAATTATAGTATCAGTATTTATAAGATCTCCTTGACCCTTTTTATTTCATTCAAGAAGTGTTTGCGATAACGCAAACATCATTTAATACCTACACAAAAATTAGAGTCATACAGCTTAGAAGTTAAAAACAATTTTTAAATATTAATAAAAATGAGCCAGAAAGCCAGAACATTTTTATGTAAAAACGGTCCAGATTTATTTTGTTATGTGTGCGGCCAATATATCACCGGGAAAAAACGGAAGTGCTTCTTAACTTCATTGCAAAAGTCATATCAAGATTGCTATAATATCTATCCGCACAATATGAACCAGCATTGGATACCGAGTACTATATGCATTCCATGTCGATTGAATTTATCTATGAAGTCTTCTAACGTAAAGTAAGTATAAATTAATAGATTTGGAATATTTTATAATTACAATATTTCTTAATTAAAATTTGAATTCTTCATATTCCTGATTTCAATTTTTTTTTTCATTTTACAGACGACACTTGGAAATTTTGAAGCCTATGCTATGGAGAGAAACAGCGAACCACGCATCCGAGTGTTATTTTTGTTTAAGTACAAAAAGCGGTTTTGGAAAACATATGCGATGGTCTTACCCCACGAGGTCTGCTGATGGGTTTACACTTGCAGTTCTACATTCACAAGAAATAGAATATGCTGAAGATCGGGGTGCAAGCTGTAGTCATGTGCTTTCATCTTCACCAGGACACTCAACCTCAAGTATGTCTTACCAATCAGATATGTCAGATCCAGCACTACCATCTACAGCTGAAAATGACGAGTTCATCCCACACAAACATTTCTCGCCGAGACCATGGAATCAAGATCAGCTTAATGATGTAATTAGAGACCTTGGATTGTCGAAAAGATCTTCTGAATTACTTGCGTCCCGGATGAAAGAAACAGGTCTCATAACTAAAGAAACTAAAGTTTCGTATTACCGTACTCGAGAAAAAGACTTACTTCATTATTTGCTGAAGAGGATGACTTTGTGTACTGCACAGATATTTCTGGTTTGATGACTGCCATGGGCTTACAGAGATATGATTCAAACGAATGGCGTTTATTTATCGACTCATCAAAACGCAGCTTGAAGTGTGTCCTTTTGCATAATGGAAATAAATTTCACTCCTTGCCGATCGCACATTCAACCAAAGTAAAAGAAGAATACTCTGTAATTGCATTGGTCATGAAGAAGATAAAGTATGATGAACATAAGTGGGTAATTTGTGTTGATCTTAAGATGGTAAATTTCCTCTTAGGCCAACAAAGCGGCTTTACAAAATATCCTTGTTTTATATGTTTATGGGACAGCAGAGCTAAAACAGAACATTGGAAGAGAAAACAATGACCTTCTAGGGAAACACTAGTTCCAGGTACGCCAAATGTTATAAATGTGGCTCTAGTGCCCCGAGATCGCATCATATTACCCCCTCTTCACATTAAACTTGGTCTGATAAAACAATATGTTAAAGCACTTAACAAAGATAAAGCAGGCATATTTGATGGCCCACAAATTCGCAAATTGGTGAACGATACTGAATTTGGCAGTTCAATGTCAGAAATTGAGAAGAATGCATGGGATTCGTTTGTATGGGTTATTCAAAATTTCTTAGGAAATAACAAGGGTGATGATTACGTTGCGCACGTTGAAGAGATGTTAACTCACTTCCAGAATCTTGGATGCAACATGAGCATCAAAGTACACTACCTGCACAGTCACTTAGATCGTTTTCCTGAAAATCTAGGAGACTTGAGTGAAGAACAGGCGAACGATTCCACCAAGATATCCGGACAATGGAGGAACGATACCAGGGTCGCTGGGATGCACACATGATGGCTGATTTTTGCTGGAGTATTCAGAGTAACACTTCGTTATTCAACAATAGTAGAAAATCGACTAAAAGATAATTTCAGAGTTTGTAGTTTATAATACATATTTATTTATTTATTTTCTTGTTTTATTTATTATAATAAATGTGAATAATAAAATATAAATTTTCTACTATTTAATTTATTTATTTATTTACATTTAAGCTCATCCAACACAAATGTCTTTCCGAAGAATAGAATCAGTATATTCTAGGTAGGGTTTTGCAAAAAAAACACGAATGTTACTATGTAATGCATTTTTGATGTGAAAATTTGTACATAGCATGGGAAAATGTTTTCAAAATTCAATCAATCGAAAGAAGAACATTAACTACTCAATTTTATGTATATCAGACAAAAAACTAAAATTTGGTGAAAATGAGCGAATTCACTTAATTGTGAATAAATTCGAAAAAAATCAATCGATTTTTATGATCGATATCTCATTTTGTTCCTATTACATGTGGCTTTGCGATAAAGCAATAAATCTGAACGATTTTTGCCGTTTTCGATTTTTTATGATTTTTTTTAAAACAAAAAAATTTGCTATTTTCACGTAAAAAAAATATTTTTTCCCTCAATTTTTTATTATAACTCCGAAACTACTGAGCCGATTGAAACGCAATATATTAACGGATTAAAGGCTATGTAAATTTCAGTTTTTCTAAATTTATTTGAATAATATCGGACTAATTTTTTTTTAGTTATCATTAACTATGTGGAGAAACGTCTAAAAAAATTTATAATTTTACTTAAAAATTTTTAAAAAAAAACCTCTCCATAGAATTTCAAAATTGAACCATATTTGTACTACTGGGACCACAATACATCAAAATTGTATAGTGGTTTTCAAAGCCCCTAAAATTTTTTCAAAATTGTTGCCTTGTGTAATATATGGTAATTATCAATTACTTTTCTATACAGTCACCAAATCCCTATGTAGTACTCCTGCATATTTTTTAGCTTTTTAACTAAATTTTTTCACATTTTTGTTCATAAATCAGGATACCGTGAGAGCTCCACATATGGATTTATACACGGCATAGGGAAGTAATTTATATTTAACATATATTTTTAAAAAAAAAAATTAAAAAACCAGTGAAGAAGAGAATAATTTGAGTGCTTTAGTAAAACCAAAATTTAAGTAGCTTTTAAATTAGGTATCAATGACTCTCGTAGCTACTACTTATTACAAATTTTCGAATATTTTCCATATTTTGAAAAGCGATATTTCAAGATCCGCTGGGTTTATCTGTTCTACATTTAGACGAGGTTATAGTTATATGATGCACATATCCAATGCCAATGTTTGGTTGAAATCAGAAGGTGTGAAGAAATCGAGTGGTTAATTTTATATGTTTTCAATCATATGTAGAACAATTGGGAGTGATAAATTTCGAAATTTTGCAATTCTGTTTATATGAAAACAAAGTAGACTTAGCACAACGTTTTGGTCATCAACGCTGATTTATTAAAAATCGGCACAATGGCAATAATATTATAAATGATGAAGCTACCCAGGCAGAAATACACAATCGGCACAGTGTTGGCAAAGCGTCGGCTACGGTCGGTTAGGCGTTGGCATAACGTGGGATTAACAATCTGGATAGTATTGTCCTGTCGCCCGATTGATATCAGTGGGCAGCCGTTGGTTTTGAATGACCTCGACACTGTTGGCATTACGCTGGTTAATCAAAAACTTATTTTAAAAAAGTGCTTCCAATTGGTTGTACTCTAAGGATATTCTGTAGGCAAAGACGACAGCAATTGTAGTCAAAAACAAATGAAATTTCACTTGAAGAAAGGCCGACTAATATTTCATTAAATTCAACTAACATTTGTCAGTTGTTTTTAATGTTCAAAAAATTACTAACAATTGTAGTCAAAATAAACCACATGTTAGTAAAAAATAAACAAACATTTATTTTTTTTAAATAAGAAAAAATACTGTAAATGACTGAATGTAGAATCATTAAACAGTCATTTGATGTGGTTTGTTTTTTTAAATAAACTACAAGGTAAGTAAAAAATTAAAAGTGTTCTACAAATGACTGACATATACATTAAAAAAAGAAACTGTAATTCAACCCAAACAACTACAAATTTTTAAAGCAGAAGTTCCCTGTATATAATATTGGTAAAAAAAACATTATCGGCAAAGACTTTGCAAACTAAATAGCGCTTTCCTAGTCCAATATTAGTTGTGTCTTTGGTATTATTTTACAAAAATAGCCGTGATTTGCCAGTACAATTTTTTGCTGCGGTTGTCGATTTCTACATGGGTATGGTAAAAAAATTTCGACGCAAAAAGTTTAAAATAAGAAGTTTTACAGCCTGTTCTTCTCAAAATAATATCTCATAAGTTAAACGAAAATATCAAACCAACAACGTAAGAGAAATCGTCTGAGAACCTGATTTTTATAACAAAAAATCAATAAGGTTGTTCACGATACTTGTGTGACCTTGTGCCAGTATAAATTATTGTATTGATTTTATATTTGGTTTTTTTGATTTTAACAAAAGTTTCTTTTATTTCATGAGTAAGGCAGAGTTTGCAGGTTACCATCACATAGCTTTTTTTGGTCATAACTGTCCAAGTAGAAATTGCCAACATTACCAAAAAAATAGTTCTAGAAAGCCACTGCTATTTTTGTAAAACCCACCGTGTTAACGAAAACACTATTTTGTTTGCAAAGTATGTGTTTTGCCAGTGCCACCATCAAAATTCGTTGCCAACAGTTATTTTTTTTTACTAGTATTATAACCAATTAGAAGCATTTTTGTGCCAGATGATGTACCAGACTAAGCCCGAACTGTAATCCAGCTTTTTAAATGTATTTTATTATACATATTTCTCAAAATTAATTTATTTTAAGCTATGTTAAAAGCACCAAATTTTTTGGATTGCCAACGTTATGCCAATGGTGGCAAGTTCGCGCAAACCAACAGTTGGTCATTGTTTTCAATCTGGTAACAGGACAATACTGTGAAGATTGTTAATCCCGATGATTTGCCAACACTATGCCGATTATATATTTCTGCCTGGGTCGTCATAAAATCAACGTATTGTTGTTATATTCATAGCCACTTTTCTGAGCCAGAAATAATATTAATTTGCAAGAAAGAAAAATTGTATTGCAACATTTCAAAAGTATTTAATATCAATCGTCCCTGGGATTTACCGGTTTCCGAGTGATGTCATTAACCGTTTTTTTAATTTTTCCGGTTTTTAAACCCGGTTTTTGAAAAAGGGTAGTATTTCGAGAATTCGGGTTTTTCGTCTGCAATAGATTTACATTTTCGAATATTTTTCAATCTGAAAATTTCAGAGAAATAGGGATTTTTTGAAATATTTTTCAAGGGTTCTCTCAATTTTAAATAAAACTAAAATCCTGAGAAGACGAAACAGATTTAAAAGAAATTAGCTGTTTTACCCATTTGGGGTTTTTTTGTTTATTTATTGGATTTTGTTTTGAGCTTAAAAAATGTTTCTTGAGATTTCTGAGCTTGTAACTGCTTTTTTAAATATTTTTTGAGTTAATATATTTTTTACTCATAAAATATTTATTTTTCTAATAACTTTGAACTTTTCAAAAAAGTCTTGTTTTCTCAAGTGCTTTACTCGCTTTGTTTTTGTTTTTTAATTTTATTGCTTTAAATACAGTAAAGGTATTCACAAGATGTACTAAGTGTTGTAAATGTTGTGTTGTAACAATGGAGATGAAAAAACTTTAATTTATTTTCATTTCGATGAATATTTTGTTTTTTTTTAGTTTTGATCATGTTAGTACACTTGAACATACTACACTACACATATGTACAAATGTAGTATCGTACTATTGTCTATTGTTATATACCCAGCAACACCACACATTACAAAATCATGGGAAAAGTAATGTATCGCCATAGGGCTTCATGCATTACTTTACACGTTACTTCACTGATGAATTTTACAGGCGATGAGCCTCAAAGTAACTCATTACCTTGTAGTGGGTAAAGTAACCGGGTTACTTATATGGTTACATGGTTTGAAAAAGTAATGTGTCTATAAATAGATTTTCATAAAAAAAATGCATAAAAATTTAATTTTTATTTTTAATAAAAATTATAACAAACTTGTAAAAAAGGCAAAGTACCGCCTAGTTTACTTCCCCAGTTTTGTTTACAAACTAAACAAAATATAAAAAGGAGAGAAAAACAAAAAACGTGTATTGAATATCCATCAGAGGTGGATCTTGCACATCAAACAAGTTTTCAATTTATTTTTTGATCAATGGTTATAATCTTTAACTTCAAACTCATATGTATATTAGTTCTCATGTAGTGAGTAAACTAGTTCATATGAATGTTTGATGTTTGGCATGGGATTGTTACCGCTTTCAAAACGTGTTCTGATGATGGGAACCTAGAAAATTCCCGAAATAGATCTATCAACACATTCCTGAAAGGGTCAAATAATAAATTTGAAAACAAAAAACTCTATAGATTATTTGTTAGGACAATATCCTAATGAAGAAATATAGAGTATATGGCCTCGAACTTGAATAATTTTCATTTTCATTGCACAATTAAAGGTAGAAAAAAACATAATTTTTATTTTTAATAAAAATTATAACAAACTTATAAAAATTTTTTTTACAGATATTTTTTTTCTTAAATAAATAACTTTTCTTTTATTAAATAAATAACTTGGTCATGCTGGGATTCGAACCTTTGGTATCTGGTATTTAACAATTAGTTAGGCGAGAACTCTACCAACTGAGTTATCGCTACATACTATATTTTATTACTTAACATGTAGATGAGTTGTTGTGCTTCGTGTTTTCGTTCGTGATATCAAAAATATACACCTTACCATTATGCTTACAAAAAATCACAAAGTAATGTGTCTATAAATAGATTTTTAAAAATATATATTAATAATTACTTTACGTTTATAATTCATACATTATGTAATTGATGATCGGTAAGTCATTATTTTATGTTTTGAAATAATGTAAAATGTAATGAGGTCTCATTACAAGGTAATCCATGAGTGTTCAATTATCGGTAACTCATTATTTTTTATTTATTTTATTTATTTATTTAGCATACCATTGTCACAAGAACTAGTCTTATTAACAGCAAATGGAATAATAAGGTTACAATAATGTTTCGGACAGATAAAAAATTAAAGTTGGAATTTACACATCGATATAAAAACAAAAAGGCACAATATGAATTATATATTATTTTAATTTACCATATTAAAAAGCGAATAAAAATAAAAAGTTTCGTTAAAAAATAAAACTTTTAATTTATGCTAACAATTTAAACAAAAAAAAAAACAAATCAAATTTTATCAAAAAACAATATTAAAATATTTGAAACTTAGTCAACCATAATGCTCAAAAATATAACGCTTAAAATGACTTGCATTGCTTGTTGTTTGAATCCTGTGAGGCAAGTGGTTCCAAAGATCTATACTGCTTATAAAAAAAATGTTTTTTGGAAAGTTCACTCTGATGACGAATTGTAATAATTTTGTTTCCCCTCCTCGATATACAAAAATTAAGTCGTTTGTATAAGTAATCAGGTTGTTTTGTATAAATTACTTTATGTAGAAATATAAGAGAACGGCATTTTAATAAGTTATCAAACGATAAGTTATATATCTGTTTTGAGTAACGTGAAATCCTGGCAAAGCGTTGAAGTCCAAATATATATCTGGCAATATTATTGTATGTTACATTTAGTTTTCGTTTGCTTAATGAATCGCAATTTGCGAAAAGTTCGCAACCATACATTAATGTGGGCAACAAATATGTTTTAGCCAGTAGCATACGTATTTTAAAAGGTGTATACGATTGTGTCATCCACAAATTTCGTAACATAGAATACGTTTTTCCACATATCATATTAATATGATCAGACCAATCAAGACGTTTGTTAAATATAACTCCTAAATTTTTCGCTGTTTCAGATATTTCAATTCTTGAGTTCCCAATTTGAATCGCGGGTAATAAACTGGGAAAAAGTTTAGAATTTCCAATTACTATGGCCTTAGATTTTTTAGCGTTTAGACAAAGACCGTTATAAGACGCCCATTGAGATATTCTTGACAGATCTTGGTTTAAATTTTGTATGCAGCTTAATACATTAATTGGATCACAACTAATGTAAACCTGAACGTCATCCGCATACATTTGGACCTCACAGTGTTTGATTTGAGATGGTAAATCATTTGAGTATATAGCATACAATAGGGGACCAATAATTGAACCCTGTGGTACACCTCTCGTCACTGTAAAACTATTTGACATTTTGGCACCATGATAAACAGATTGAGATCTTTCATATAAATATGAAGATATTAATTGAACAGCTGCCGGAGAGAAATTACACATATATTTTAATTTAAGGCAAAGAATATTATGTTCCACGGTGTCAAAAGCCTTTGAGTGGTCAAGTAAAACTAAAAACGATATTTTCCTATTATCCATTTCACCTCTAATCTTTTCAGAGACATCAATTAAGGTGGTAAGGCAACTGTGCTTTGGTCTAAACCCAGATTGTCTTTCTGTGAGTAAAGAATTGTCGTTTAGGTATTTACTCATCTGTGAGTGAACTAAACGCTCAAAAACTTTTGACAAATAAGGCAAAATTGCAATTGGGCGATAGTCTTTATCAGATTTTGGTATGGGTATTATTTTGGCATGTTTCCAGAAAGTGGGATAGTTAGAAGTTGTAACTATCGTATTTAGTATACAAGTTATGTGTGGTAAGATAAACGGGAGAATTAGCTTAATGAATTTAGGATGAATTCCATCATGTCCAACTGAATGGGATTTTATATTCAAGAAGGATTCTAAAACATCTTCTTGGGTAAAGAGTGTGAATTTAAAATTAACATTGTTGTTGGTGTTCGTGTTGTTAGCATTGCCAAAAAGATTGGAGTAATAATTAACATTTGCCTCTGGCATTGATATGTTAACGAAATCGAGGTTTAATTGATTTACATCAATTGTGTTATCCTCATTTTTGGCATTGTTACCTACTATTCCCATATTCTTAATTTCTCGCCATTTCTTTTTTGTGCAAACAGCAGATTCAAATTTTTCTTTATAAAAGTTTGATTTTGCAATTCTGATTTTAGAATTTACTTTTCTTCTTAATGCCTTAAACATTTCATGAAGTTCCGTAGTTTTGAACCTCTTCCATCGAGTATAAGCGTAATTTCTTTGGCTAATAAACGATTTAATTTCATTCGTTTAGTTTTAATTACAATGAATCTATTATATAGATATTCCATATTATTTTGCCGAAAAACGACCTGTTCATCAACGTTAGGCATAAAAAAAATTTCGTTCCAAGGAATTGTGGAAAGTTCAGTTTCAAGCGCCGGATAATCAATATTTTTAAAATCACGATATGATATTGTTTTTTGATTGCATTTTTCAGTTTGAAAATCATATATTAAAAATAAAAGATCGTGTTTAGAGAATAAAGATGCTGAAAGCTGATCATATAACAATAATTTTGACACATTATTGAGAAAACAAAGATCTAAAAGTGAATTTGAAGTTTTCGTAAAATGGGTAGGCATCGAATAATTAACCAGATATAACCCAATTGATTTTAGATTTTCCATTAACCCTTTATCAACTAGTATGTCATTGTTGAAATCACCAACTATAATCACATCCGAGTAACCCATAGTCATCGATGTTAATTTAGTTAACCAGTCATCCATCTTAATTCTTTTATTTGGTCTATAAATAGTACCTAATAAAAACTTTTCGGTATTGCCAAAAATTTCCACAAACAATTGTTCTATCTTATGATTTGCATTATCATTGCTATTATTGTTATTATTGTTTTCATTTCTGACATCTTTTTCAACTGGCACACATTTTCTTTTACACTTTATTGAAGATTTAATATACATGGCTACTCCTCCGGCATGTGTAATTACCTCTTGTTGGAAAATAATGATACAGGTAAGGAGTACACATTACAAGGTAATGCATTACTTTATCACACCCATTTCCAAAGTTTTGCTGGGTAATTTAAAATAACATTTTACCATCTCTATTTTCGATACGAATATGCAACACAGACAACATGTATTACACCCATTGGACAGCCTTATAGAAATTTGTTTTTTTATCTTTTAATTACAAAGAAGATTTTCTACAAGGCACCCACTAATTTCTATGAAAGGATTGAATTGTTCGATTGTTTGTTTTTATCCACAATTTTGGTTTTAATCGGTAAGTGTTCCGGTAGGAGACCCGCCATGTTTTAAATTATGATTAGTCTAAAAGTTCTTAAACTATCTCTATATTGTAAATTTAAATAAGTGCAATTTATAGCCCTTAATCAATCGCAACACGATGTGCAATTTGACAATTTTTAAAATTTACGGTGATCAAACTTTTCGATTTTCCCAAGACTTCTTCTACTTCGAAAAAAAAAAACTAAAATGTCTTTTTGGAAAGGATATCAGTTTTTTTTTGCAAGAAATTTCAGATATTAACAATTCAAAGCAATATTTAAAAACCCGAAAAAACCAGTTATAAATATAAAAAACCAAAAAAGCGTTTTTAAAAAATGTAGGGTTTTCAAGTATTAAAATAGGCCAAAATTTTGACAACTCTACACAGAAAAAATTAAAATTAAGTTTTAATTAAAATATTTGTTGATTGAATTAAGAGTTTAACTGAAATCGTTCCCATTAATAACATTTCAGCATCAGTTAAAATTGTAATGGTTGGTTGACATTTGATTCCCTACCTAGGGTTTCTTTGCCGGCGTTTTAAACGCCACTGGCAATAAATGTTTTGTTTTCTGCCGGCACTAAAGAGCGCCAAGGCAAAGCACTTTTAAAGCGCTGTTGGTTTTTTAAAAATAAGAAAAAAAACAAGCCAATTGCTCGGCTGAAGTGCTGATTCAAACTTGTCCTTTATTCAACATTTCGTCCTGCTTATAAACTAACATAACGGTACTTAAATCTAACTTATTCTATGTTCTATGTTTTAGTTTGTTTATAATTTTACTTACATCAGCTGTTATCATTCACAGTATAATCAGCTGTTATCATTCACAATAAAAAGTAATTAATTAGAGATGTGAGTGGTTATCGATCCACTACAAAATAATTTGTAAATATTTAATTGATTTTATTTTCAATAAAGGTTTAAATCATATCTATTAAAAATTTAATTGAATATTATTTTTAATTTCAACAAATTTTTAGTTGATTCTATAAAAAATTTATTTACAATTTGCAAAAATCTCCACAAATTGGGGAAAAAAATTCTAAAATGAAAGAAGAGAATCGACGAAATTAAAAAAAAAAACCCCAAAAGTAAAAAAAAAAACAACGATAAAAATAAGAATCATTTCTTTTATACCTTTAGAAAAGTGTTAAAATTGAAAAATAATATTTGAAAAATCGTCAAAATTAAAAAATAAATGCCAAAATAACAAATAAGTCGTCAAAATTTGAAAAAGAAATTGTATAAATAAAAAAAAACTTGAAAAAAAGTTTCTAAAATTTAAAATATAGCTAAAATGGAAAAAAACACATAAATTGAATTTAAAACCTCTATGTATGTCTTGAAAACAGTTTTATTTTTTTATATTTAATTACGGCGACTTTTTAATTTTGGTGATTTTTTTTTTAGTTTAAAATCGTTTTACAAAAGATCTTAAGCTCGAAGAAGAATCATATAGATCTATTAAAACTTTTTTATTATTTTTTTTTTAATTTTGACGATTTTTTTTTAAAGTTTAACAACTGTTTTCAATCTCTTAAAGTAAGCTGTTGTAGATACTCCAAAATATATCTAATTTATTGGGTATGTCTCTCCTAATACCCGTTTTAAATGTAGACGTGACAGCAAAAAATGTTAAAAGTACCATTTTTGGATTTTTTTATTATTTTACAATTGTGGTTCCAAACATTATAAAACGATAAATCCCACGTATACAAAAATAATATACTCAGCAAAAACCCCCAAATATCAACAGAAAACCTTAACACGTTTAAGATTAGGACACAATAAGCTGACACACCAATATCATCTGATGAAAGAAAATCCACCTATATGCCCAAAATGTAACAACTCACTTACAATGTCACACCTACTAACCTGTTACAATAACAAAGATCTCTCAAAAAGCCTGCTGGAATCCATAAAAACATTGGATTATACTTCTATCAAACAACACCTACCTATCGAAATATTAAAGAATTTATAATAATTTTTCTTTATTTTCAACTATTATAGAATAAAAATATTTTTTTCTTGAAATGTAAATATTACTATTAGTAAGGACGCAGGCCTCTGTAGCCAGTTCTTCTCCTTTGTATTATTAACCTGTAAATTTAATTTCCCATTAATAAATAAAAATAAATAAATACAATTGTGGGATTGTTTACAGCAAATCATAAATTCTAACATCAACTCCATGCTATTGACTTCAAAGTCTATTTAAGTCCACAAAATCATTGGATTATGTCTTTTTATAAATATTTTATTGAATAGTGAAAACTTACGTTTAAACAGAGGCGCAATTTTTACCCAAGTTTTTGTTCAACCAAGAGTGCTAAATATGATTGTTCTAAAAACTTCGTAATATACAGTTAGTTGCCTTTCCAACGATACCAAACGCTTACGTGGCATGTTTAGAACTATTTAACAGGAAATCTGTAAATGTTACCTCTGCTGTAAAACTTCTTGCATCATTGAAGACAGTTCCAAAATTAATACAAACACTAGGAAGGAGAAGAAATATTTGCATCGGAAAATATTTTGAAGATTTCCTGCTAAGAAGTTATAAATATATCATATATATATACTTTAAGCGAATGTAGTTTTTGAGTGTAAACTCGGATGAGAAACAAAAAAATGTCGAGCACTCAACATTTTTTATGCAAAAGGTGCCCTAAGTCTGTGGGGTTTAACATCAAAACTTAAACTCGATATTACATCATTCCAAATTGCATTGCAATCGGCCCAACAAAGTAAGAAATGGCTGATTATTTCCAAAAAATTGGTGATATATTGGCGCATATCCGCTCCAGAGTAGATTAAAAGTGACAACTACTGTTTTGGTGCCGATTCTAATCGGAGTTCAGGGTATGACATTGCTATAATGTCGAAATAAAGTGGATGTGGCAACCTGCAAGCATTGTCAACTTGCAGGCCTCTCCTCTAGTAACACTTGCACATCAGAATTTACTACACATTCTCATTACTCGGTGTGATGGTGTCTTACCATACTTATGTGGTCGCTGTACAATTATTTTGAAAACTATATCACTGTGCATACGAAATAACTTTCAACACATGCTTTAACTATCAAAAACTAAAATAAAAACTAAAACCGAAAATAAACATTGTTTAGAGGTATAAAATAAATAAACAACAATTTATTCATTACATCTACACAAAAACTGACACTCAACTGTTGTAAAAAATTAAAGAACATAAAAACTAAAGAGGAACCAAGGTACTCAACACCTGTTAACTTTTATATTGCAACTGATTTTAAGAGAAACAGTTCTTTAGAGGTTTTTTTTTTGTAATACATATTATTTTGGGCGGTATGAAACAACACCCCAATGAAATAACGCCCCATTTTTTGGGGCTTTATTTCATTATGAAATAATACCCCAAAAAAAATGAAATAAACCCCCAACCAAATGAAACGACACCCCAAAACAAAATGAAGCAACGCCCCAATTTTTGGGGCTTTATTTCGTAATGCAGTAAAGCCCCATTTTGAAAATGAAATAAGGCCCCAATAAAATAAAAAAAAAAAACAAAATTATATATTACTTTGAAATATTTCTTTATTCCTAATTAATACATAGTAAAAAGGCTGGAAAAAAATTGCGCGATTTTTTTTTCAGCCTTTTTAAAATAAAAAGATTAATAATTTTTAGTATATCAATACAGTTTTTTTTTAATATTTTTTAGTAGTATATCACAAAATAAAACTGAATTTATAAATCGTATAATCGCACGCAGAAAAAACTTTATTTCGCGAAGCCGCCTGCCGCGTTCTAAGGAGGAAAAAACCCTAAGAGCCACACAGAAAAACTTGTTTTTACAAATTACTTGATGTCTTAAAAATATAAGATTTCAACGGATTCGACATCTGATTTGAAAAACAAGTTCTTCTGGGTGGCGGTCTTCGGCCGGTCTTAGGGGGTTTTTTCCTCCGCAGAACGCGGCAGGCGGCTTCGCGAAATAAAGTTTTTTTCTGCGTGCGACATAAAAGAAACTTCAAAATTACTACACGGTATAATCTCACTTACTAATATCAAATAACTATTTACATTAATAACTTGATAATTCATGCAGTAATTATAACGGTTATTTGCTTATATTACTTAAAAATTGTGCTTTTTAAGAAAATGAAATAACACCCCAAAAATATTATTTGGGGACTTATTCCATTTCTCATATTGGGGCCTTATTTCATTATGAAATAAAGTCCCAAAAAAAAAAATTAAATAAAGTCCCAAAAAATGAAATAACACCCCAATTTTTTTTA
Source organism: Delia radicum (assembly GCA_021234595.1). Taxonomy (NCBI): domain Eukaryota; kingdom Metazoa; phylum Arthropoda; class Insecta; order Diptera; family Anthomyiidae; genus Delia; species Delia radicum. The sequence continues at coordinate 19,311 of JAEKOY010000146.1, read as the reverse complement.
TCGAAATTTTTGGGGCCTTACTTCATTTTCGTTTTGGGGCCTTATTTCATTGGGGTCTTGTTTCATACCGCCATTATTTTGTATATATAAACAATATATGTATTAATTACACAAGACTTACGCAGAAAAACGCATTAAACAACACAAATTTACTTTAAAATTTAATTAAAATTATTTAAAAGCACGAAAATTAATTAATCAAAAGCACCATTGTTAACACAGTTTTCTTCGAAATTCTCTTAAAACCATTTCAAGTTTTTTGAAGAGAGCGTTGGAAACGGCTTAATAAAAATAAAAATGAAATTTTTATAAATAAAATGTACTACAACGAAAGGTATGTAAATATGTATTTGAATCAAATTCGTATTTGTTTTCAACTAAAAATAAAACGTTTGCTTTCCATTAGAGATTTGGATGAGATAAAACACGTATGAAATTCAACAAATGTCAAAAAATAAATAAAATAACAATGTTTGTACAATTTTGTGCCTACTCATTTTTAACATTTAACATTTACTGAATTTTATATTCAAGTATTTACTTTTTAAGTATTTTTTAAAATGGCTAAAAATCGTTTCTATGTTTTTAATGGAAATCCTTTTTATACACTTCTACTACAAGTTCTACTCTACATTTGTAAAGAATGTAATCGTTATAAAACTTGTGTCTACTTTATGACCTCCATAAAGTAATAACTAATTAAATGTATAAATCCTTTTAACCCTTGTTGTAAGTATATTTGGCCAAGAAATATATTTTAAAGTGTCCAGTTTTTTTTATTTGGTGAAATCTTTATACTGAGATCGTTAAAAATTAGAAATTAATACACTTAGAGTATTGTTACAGTAACTACGTGCAGATCATTAGGGTACACTAAAACAAAAAGTCATCAAACAATTTTGCTGAGTAAGCAAACTTTTAGTCATTGCAAAAAAATTGCTAATGTTAGCAAAATCAAAAATTACTGGATTCTGCAAAAGTTTTGCTAACACTTAGTTGATTAAAAATTAAAAAATCCTTGCTAAAATTTAACAACATGTTTGCTGAATATTAGTAGACTGAAAAAGAAATCAAAAATATACTTCAGTGAATTTTTTTTGCTGAAAATCCTAAACATTTTTTTTTGTGAGTATTTTCAAAATAATTAACAATGAGTTACAAAATATAAAAATGTTCGTACTCCCACATTGACGACATGAATTAATGTACTATCTGATAATATATAAAAGTAATTAGATATAACATAAACAAAATTGTCTTTCAACTACTCACATAATTGGTTGTCTACATGGAGGCATCTTTTAAAGGAATACAAATGCCTTAGATAATTCTAGAAACGAAACGAAAAAAATAACAAAATATTACATATACAACCATTTTTGGCAAAACGATAAAGGAAACATACAAAATTGCTCAAGATGTCAGTCCTTGTCTTTCGCTTTAGTGTGTCTACCTGAACGTATATATGTTTGCAATTTCAAACCATACTACATTAATAATCATTATAAACATTTAGTTTACAAATACATATATAACCTATATTAAATTTAAATACTTTGTTTTATCTTTAATTTAATTAATAGACAATTACTTTCACAAGCCGGTGACAACACAAAATTTAAGTTGCTTTAATCCACAATTTTGTTTTATGTATGAAAAACCAGATACAAAAAACTTCCATGCTCTGTTAAAAATCGGCATATATGGATCCGTACATGAACACTCATGCTACATAAACACACATGTGCACATGCATCCATTCATGATTCATATGTGGTCGTAAACCATTCTTGTATGTCATATGAGCCCAATAAACATTATTGTTTGATATCAACTTGAGATACATTTGATATCAAATACCATTCTCAAATCTCCAACGTTAATTCTCAAATGCACCTCAATAGTCCGATTATAGTATTCTCAACTTAAAAGGCTCATTTTAATATGGTGATTTTCTTAGTTATCAAATTGAGAAATTTGTGATTCTCAACTTGATATCAAAGAAATTTCTCCAATTGGTTTCAAATGGATGGTACGGAATTGCCATATTAATGAAAGCCCATTTATATAAATTTAGGATATAAACAATGTTTTTTACTTAGTTTTGTAACTTATTTATTATATAAAAAAAAAACATAAAATAATGAGATCATAAAAAACAATTCGTTTGAGTTATTTTTAAGTAATATTAAAAAAACATCATAAAAAAGATCATAAAAACAATTGATAAAAAACAATTCATTAAAGTTATTTTTAATAATAAAAAAAACATTAATTAATTTGGGAGATATTTTCCTTTTTTCCATTAACATAATTTATCTTCTTATGAATGCGGTTATTGGCGTGTTGGAAAAATGATATGAGAGTTCTTTCGAACTCGCTGTCCGAAGATGCAGCTGCAAATTTTTGATTGTAAGCTTCTGGAAAGATTAATTAGATTTAGTTAATATTAATTTCAATCATAACATACAAACATAATTACGTTTTAATGCCGCTGTGACACTTAGAGCTCGTACAGGTTGTTTTGCCTTAGTTCCTTGCCAGGAATATTTGATAGCTACCTCATCCGTTATCATTTTCCGCCAAAATAAAAAAAAAAAAAAAAATTTTTATGGAATTGCCACATACTAACGCCATAAGTTCGGAAACCTAGTAGATGAATTATTAAACTTCAGTATTTGGAATTTTGTTTATATTTTTGTCAAACTTGCCAGGTCGTTAAACTTGTTTTCAGATGCTTGAATTTTATCTTCGAATAGGCTGAAGTCCGACACTAGCTGAAATGGTGTTTTTGGCAAAATTGGCTTTTGCTTTAAGGTTGTCTTATTTCCCCCCGATTTACCTCTTCCAGTACTCTTTTTAGTAATTTCTGAGTGATTTCATGTTCTAAAAATATTGGAAATGTGCATTGTGTTTTTGTTTTTAGAAATATGCTTAATGCGTTATACCTTTGAGCACATTTTTTTGGAAGTTGTCAATCTTTTGATTTAACTCATCCCAGTCTAAAAAATCAAAAATAATTCAAAATTATAATTGACATTTAATATAATTATACAAATGAAAAAAATAAAATTACTTATGCTCACCTTTTTTGGTTACATACTCCTCGGTTATTGTTAAAAACGTACTGTTTAGATCCATCTACATGTGAATGAAAGGTATAAATAAAAATTGATTAGATTCGAAATTACTAAACATAATTATTTTTTGTGATATTAGTTCCACTAAATGTTGATACTGTGAATTCGAAAATTCCAAAGTGTCGCAAAATTTAATATTAAAATTGGATGATTTTATTGGAATAGTGAAAAAGTCCTTTAAATTCAAAACTTCCTTTCCTATAATTTCTATATCGCTTTCATTTTGAGAAATAGACATTACTTTAAATATTCTATTGTTTATACTATAAAAAATATCAGGTCTTTCTTTAGAAAAATAAAACAAATTGGTATAAATTGATTTAATTGTCCCATTATTAAGAACTTTTTTATTTTTATTGTCATTTGGAGGTTTGGGCAATCTTAAGCTATCCTCTACCAATCTGTTATATATCTGAACTGCAATTTGATGATTTTTTTTACATTTCCTTTTCAGTTTAGACAAATAGTTTTCAAATTTGAAAGCACTTATGGATTCTAGGCAACCATAATTAAATGCATCATTTGCTAAGTGCGTGAGGCAGTGAAAATTAGAAGTTAAAAAAGTATCATCGTAGAGGCGAGATACATTTTTAACAAACTCAGACAAAAGAACTTTTGCACATTCGTTATTTTCCATACAAGATTTTTCATCTAACAGAATTCTAACTCCCAAACTGAGCAATAAAAAATGATTATATCGTTTCAGCATCTAAAACGTCAGCAAGGACGAAAATGCCTGTATATAAAATAAACGATCTTAATTCTGTAGCCTTGAACCTTTCAATTTCATTTAAGCTTCGAGGATGTCTAGCAAATTTTTTTGGCACTTGGTTGCTCAAAAAAGTAGTTTTGAATTTAATAATTTAATTTCTGACGGTTTTAAAGAAAAAATGCAATTTCTTTTTCTGATCCAACCAATGTGTAAAGTTTTCATAACGCCAAGGCACACTACATGCATATAATCATTAGGAAATGAATTCACGATATCTATAGGTAATTTTTTATAGCCAGTGGCTCTAGCAGTTTGTGATGGTTGGCAATCAGTTCTGAAATTATGTACCGCACTTCTAAAAATCATTCTATGGTTCTGGGTACATTTGAGACAACTAAAGAACCCCGTTTGCCCTTTGATACCAAGAATATGCGATCTTGCTGGTGCATCGCAAATAAATGCGCGACAATTGACAAGAAACAATTTTTCCTCAAAAATTAAACCCACATCAATCAGATCACATAAATCATTAACAAACCTTGTTAAATATGTATTTGGACACAATGGTTTACTTTTACCACAATAAGCGCCTACAACCATAACGTCTGGCGTCCCATTGACATTTATTAAAATATGCCAAGTTTGCAAATTGGAACTCTTTGCTAAAGGAAGGCCATCAATATTTATATTCAGGCTTAGTTCGCCAGAAAATGAAGAATTTTTTAGCAAAAATCGGTCAATGTGGCTTTAACGCCGCCGTAATGTACATATTCACCTAACCCCATTTTTTCAACTGGCGCACTTTTAGGAGTAGACTTTAAGGTCCTCCCGTCTTTAGGAAGTCCACAAATGTGGGTACTCAAAATTTTTAGAAGACTATTAGCAGCTGCGTTTGTAATATTAAATTGAACTGCCCATGACGCAAGCTCATCCCTCAATTCACCTAAATTTTCTACTATTTCCTCCTTTTCACTTTCGCTTTCCGATTCAGATGAATTGCCCTCACTTCTAAATTCCTCAAAAGACACGTTTCCACAAGCATTTGATGTCGAAGGTCCCATTGCCAAAGTTTCATCGGCAAATGAGCGCTCCGACAGCAAAGCCACCAACTGCCTTACCCCACTTTTAACTTTCTTTGATCTATTCATTTTTATATTAATTATTTAAACTTTGCTTACCTTTAATTGTCTTTCCTTCACTTAAATGCACTTTTATTTATTTATATTTTTTAACACTGGCTTTTTTTTCACTATTTTCACTTCTTTCACATTTGCACATTTGTAATAAATGAATAAATGCAGCTGCAACATGTGGTTTTTAAACGCTACCAGATCTGTAAGCGATTGCACAAAACAGCGCTGCCATACGAGAATAAAAAAATTAGAAAAAAATCTCAAATTTATCGCAAATCGTATTCAAGTTCAAAAAATGTTTGGTCTCAAGTGGAGAAGTGTTAGATATCCACTTGAGATTTAAAATTTTTCTCAAAGATTGGATAAAATATTAAATCTCAAATTGATGTCAAGTTGAAAACAAAAAAGGAGAAAAATGTTTCAACTTAAGTTGAGAATTACATTAGAAATCAACTTGAAAATTAAGCTTTTCTCTAACATTGGAGAAATAATTTTTCAATGCATATTGGGAGGAATCATAAATGTATATATGTGTGCAATAACGAAAATTTAGTTATATTTACATATATAATCATACATATCTATACATTTCCATATATGGTCATATGTGAACATAAACTCAAATTGAGGTAATATTCATATATATGATATCATATGAACTCTTATAAAACATATATGGATCCTCTATGGTGGTATATGGACATGTCTGTTTTTTATATGTCAGTATCATTTTCCTCTTCTCTAGTACATAATGACATGCCGTGATATCTACTGCGTATATTTTTAATTTTTTTTAGCGAAATAAATTAGTAAAATATTAGCTAAATATTAGTAAAACATTAACAGTTAAGTGCTGAATAAGTATAACTAAAGTTTTAGCTGAAAACATAATTTTATAAAAAACTTTGCCGAATAGCATAATTTTCACTTGATTTACAAAACGTTTTACTAACTTTTTAACTGTTAATGTAGTAATTTTCTATGAGTAAATTTTGAACAGTCATTTTAAAAAAAAACTAACCAAAAAATACTGTATTTCAGTGACAGTTTTGAGTAGTTATTTTAGTATTTTAATAAACAATTACCAAAACAGTAATTTGCACTTAACAGTTAATTTTTGAAAGGTAATAAAAAATAGAAGATTATGTCGAGTTTTTAAACATTCTCGTTTAGTTTATATATATTATTTTTGATATGTTCATAGGTGTATTTCTAAACTAAATGTTTAAAGAGATTAATAATCCAGTGTGGTAAAATTGCAAATAAATATACAGACAGGTAGACCAACTAAAACGAAAGACAAATACACACATCTTAGGTAGATAATTATGGTTAATTTTTCTTATTGCAAAAAACGCGTTGTATATGTCATATTTTGTTATTTTCATTTCTATAATTATCCGCGGCATTTGCGTTTCTTTAAAAGATAGCATAATTTAGACAACCATTGATGTAAGTAGTTGAAAAATTATTTTGTTTGTGTTATATATAATTGTTTCTATTTTTCTTAGATATTAAATTAATTCATGTCATCAATGAAGTATGAACATTTTTATATTTTGCAACGTATTGTATATTAAAAGAATCTCAAAAAATATGTTTATGATTTTCAGCAAATAATTTAACTAAGGTAAAATTTTTCTACAAATTTTTTGAGTTTTTTTTTAGTCTAGTAATATTTAGCAAAATTTGTATTATTTTTTAGCAAAGGTTTTTTAATTTCTAATCCACTAAGTGTCAGCTAAACTGAATTTACTAATTACTAAATCTACTAATTTTGTTGCTAAAAGCAGCTCGCTGACTATCAGCAAAATAGTTTGCTGATATTAGCACTTTTTTTTGCAAGCACCCTCCTGACTATTTTTTTTTTTGAGTGTACCAAAATTATAAAAATAAAAAAATGTAAGACTTTTTATTTTTAAACTTTTTCTTTAACATTTCGAAAGAAGATTTACAACATTTATGTAAAAGTTTACCATTTTCGGATTAAAGTACATATTTTAGTAGCGATCATAAATATTTAAACATCTGATAACTTTTTTAACAGAATTTTTCTAATCACGATATTTGCAAATATTTTAAAAAATGACAAACAACAAAAATTTTAATGCGCAAACCTTTTTAATTTAACCATGATTATATGAACAGTGTTATTTTAAAGTCATGTTGTGTCGTATTATATTTTATATTTTTGCAAGAGGTTTTGGTGGCCTACCATCAACCCCCTAACCTCATCACGGATCCACGCCTAATACAGGGTAATAAGGGTTAACATTAGGAACTTATTTCTTAAACACTGCGACAAAAAATTATTTTTTCTAGTAAATAATGACCTACTTGGATAATTTGTTTAACATCTTCATGATTTCTCTATAGTAACAGTGATACGATATGGGTTAATTTAATTTTTATCCTTTAAATTTAATTTGAATATGTGTTTTTTATTGAAGTTAGTAATGTATTCGTTTTTTTTTTGTTGGTACTTTTTTGCATCAGAAATTACAATTCATTGCAATTAAAATGTTAACGAGATCATATAAAAGCAGGATGCCCATTTTTAATGGTTTTTAAGAAGCATATGTATTTATCCAGTTAAATGTTTTTTTTTAACGAAGTCGTAATCAAAGGCCCTTCCATAAAAAAAAAATTTAAAACTTTGTTTTAAAAATGAGAGTAAACAATGATGCCGGAATTTATACATATTCCCAGTTGGAAATAAACGATTTGTGATTTTTTCTGTGTGTTGGTTTAGATATTTAAGGATAAGGTGGTGGTGTGGACTTAATGCTGGCTTAACGATTTTGGAGCTTTAATTTAATTACGTCCGTCTTAATTACAGCAGTGTTTGCTATTTACGTAAATTAACGTTTTTACTGTACATTTCTCAATACGTTTGAAATCAGACATATTGTTTTATTTCCAACTGTGCTTTGATTTAAACATTGTGCTTGTATTTTTATGCTAAATTGTATGGAGATACATTTTAATTAAATGTTTTTTATTTCCTTCTGTTGTTGTCGTTTTTTTATGACTGTTTAAATGGTCATTTTGTAATATATTATATAACCCAGCAAACCCACTCATTACCAAATAATGGGTAAAATAATGTATCGCAATAGGGCACATTACATTACACTTTACTTCACTGATGAATTTTACAGGCGATGAGTCTAAAAGTAATGGGTGGATTCATTGCCTTGTACGGAGTAAGTAACTGGTTACTTAAATGGTTACTTGATAGGGAAAAGTAATATGTCTATAAATAGATTTTCATAAAAAAAAACTATTCGAACCTGGGGTATCTGGTTGTTAGGCGAGAGTTGTACCAACTGAGATATCATCGCATATAATAATGGGCTGCTTAACCTTTATGTCAGCAGCCAAAAATGTATACATAAATATACACCCAACATCCTTGGGTATGCCATATATTTTGTACGTTTCTTTTATATATTTTTATCGGATTTTTCTATATAAAGATATTTTCCATAAAGCCTAGACGAATTATATATTATTTCTATGCTGAAAGAATTATCTCTAGTAATATTAATGAAACAATTTCATAGAATTTATTTTGTAGATTCAATGGAGAATTTCATTACATCAAATAAATTTTAATAATACTAAGAATTTTTCATAAAATTTTTTTTCATAAAACTTAATAGTTTCATAAAACAAATTCATTATATTTCATAAATTATCTCTTCATTAATTTAATAAAACTTTTCCTGTAGAGCTATGAAATTATTTCAAAGATTTAATTTTTTTTTTTTTATTTTTGATTAAATTTCATAATTTCATTAATTTTCATACATTTCAGACTTTTCTTTCTTTAAAGCTATGAAGAAATTCGTTACTGAAGTGTTTTCACTTCTCTTAGTGTAGGGACAGGTTTCTATGCCATTTGTAACTAAACAATACTTTTACAATTATTGTGTAAAAATTTTATTTTTTCCGTTTCTTTTCATAAAATAACGTTTCAGCAAATTTTGTTAGATTTTTCGTTAAAAAAAAATTGTAAAATATTGTTAAACCTTAACTTTTGTACATAAGTTTTAAGAAATAATTTAAAAAAATATATCGTCGATTCTATAATAGATCGGCCAAAATTTGACAAGGGGTCATTTAAATTCCTTTATGTTTTGTGCACGTATACTCTCGGATGTCTATTAGTTACTGTAAATTTTGCAAATTCCGCGATTATATTGCCATATTTCAGTTTTTAAAAAATTAAAAAAATGTTAATTCAATTGTATACTTTTCGACTTGAAATAAAAAAAAAATGATTTTCTTGCGAAAATCTTTCAGTATGCAAATGTAATATTTTAAAACATTTTGAGATGGCCAAGCGATTTCATATTCGACTCGTATGGGTTCTGGGGCACATATACTACATACCGGGGAAATGTAGAGATGATGAGCCTGCAAGGCTAGGATATACATTATAAGTTCCTGCTGCATTTGAAAGAGTTCGTGTTCCTGTAACGACTTGTAAGCTGAACAATCAGCTCTACTCCTAGAAGACGACCCATCTAAGGTGGGCTAATGGCGTGACTTGTGTGGTAAGAAGGCACATCTGGCCGGCTTTGGATCCAAGACGCACAAATGCATTCCAATCCCTTGCAAGGCAGGAGATCTCGAAAATGGTGGCGGTGATAACGGGTCACTGTCTCCTTGGCTGGCACTCGCACAGGTTCGGGGTGCCCTCAGCCGACTTCTTTATGAGCTGCGTGGACGAGGAGGAGAAGAATAGCATTGAACACTTCTCTGCTCATGTCCTGGGTTGGCGTGGAGCATGATGACCTCACTGGGATAGGCGTTCTTCAACGATCTCAGTGATCTTTCGGGTTCAGACATTTCACACCTCCTTAGCTTCGTAAGGGGCTCGAACTGGTTCGACGGTGGAATATGACCGGTGTTGATCCGTCAGACTCGTGGTATCACAGCGGACCTAGGAGTCTAAGTGTGTTGGTGCATGCGACGCCGGCTGCCACTCCAACCAAACATAACCTAGCTATTTAAATAATTTAATATGAAAGCAGTAGTTGTCTAGTTTACGATTTGCGGTTAAAAAATCACGTTTTTTTTTTAAATGCATTTTAATAGAGTTGGGATTAATCGTTCATTTTGGTGACTCGGTCATTATCGTTCAATTCGAGTCAGTGAACTAGTTCGTTCAAATCGTTCAATCGTTCTTTTTTGCTTTGACTTGTGACTGATCTGTGTGTAGTGAACTGTGTCGTTCATTTGACAATTATTACGCACTATTCATGATTTACGAGTTTTTTTTACAAATTTTACTGTACATAAACACAAATTGCAACTTTTCCAACAATGTTTTTTTTATTTTGTGTAAAAAACATTTTATTTGTATGACTATATTTTTTTTTCCTAATTTGAAACAATATTATTAGTGTTTTCTAAAAACAAAAAAAAATTTCTCTTGCAAGCAATTTGATTAAATATAGAGTGAGTCGTTCAATTGAACTAGTTCGTTCATGAACGACACAACTCTACATTTTAAATGCAAATGCGATTTATTAATGCACCTTTCATTTAAAACGAATTTTTGAAAAGAAACGTTATTTTTGTAAATCTAGGAGTAAAGTAGACAACAATAGCCTTCAGACGCTATTGAAATAGTCATTATATTTCAGAAGATAATGCTAAGCAAAGATCAGTGCTGTTATGATTTTTTTATATAACCAAAAACTAAAAAAAAAAAATTTTAAAAAAAATTCTTTTTATATGGAAAGTGAAGAAAGATTTTTTTGAAATAATCACTAAAAATAGTCCCAAAAAGTCAAAGTTGTTATTTATTAAAAAAAATTATGAACTTTTAAAAATGACACAAATGCAATCAAAAATTGCATTATGCATGCAAACAAGTGAATTTTAACTTTCATTTGCTTTTTAATTATTACACACAGAGAATTATTTAGTTGGAAAACTTTCATACTCACCATAATTCCTCTAATAAAATATTATTTTAATTACTATTACATTTTATTTGTAGTCACAGTAAATAATTTGACATTAAGAGAGAACTTTTACCGTGACAACTAACTAACTTTTCCTGTGCAATTCAATGTGATTTTCCAACCAATTCCTATAAAAAAAATTATTCCCTACAAGAATTCAATATTACCAACCATACCAAAAATATATAGATACGAATTTAAACTGTTTTATTGGATATTATAATAATTACCTAGTATTTACAATCGAATTTCGTTAAAAAACTGGTAATTTAATATTTACTACCTACCATTGGTCAAAATGCGTAATAATTTTCAGTTGTAAATCTACTTTACAAAATAGTATAAATTTAAAAAAAACTTTGGCAGCTTCAACTAAAGAAATTTATTTCAACTGATAAATAAACATAGAATTTTGAAAACTGTCAAAAAAAAATATAAAAAATAAATTTAAACAGAAAAGAAAATTTAAACAAAAAAAAAATTATTTGTGATATAAAAAAACAAAACACATGTTTCGTATTTCTTCCAAACACCTATAAACAGTAAAGGAGGAACAAAATTTATAAGTTTCTCAAACATTTGGTGGACATTCATAAGAGTAAATATGTAAATATGAAATATTGTACCGAAGGAATTCATTTACCATTTATCATGTATCACAGGTTTTCAACCCATATTTACGATTGGAGCGTAGAAATCCAAACTAAACGGCCATCAAGACAGCGAACAACAAAAATTTAAGTGCAATAAAGAGAAATTAATTAAATGAACTTTAGAAGGAAAAATGTCTCAAGCTATGACCGATTTTTTCACAAGAAATATGTATAGGAATCTGAGTGCATTAATTAACAAAAACCTACATAACAAATTTAGTGAACGTGATAATTTATCTAAAGAAAAATTACATAGAATCTGAGTGGTGTGATAAAGACTCCAAACCGATACTTGGGATTTTAGCACTGAGGCATTGTTTTTTTTTTTTCATATAAATGCCATTGATTTGGCATTATCATTTATATGGGAAAAGCATTGCCTAATTGGTTTTCCTCATGTATGTCCAAAATATGTGTTCCTAACGACTTTTTACTCGATTTTAAGGGGTTCGCGCCCTTTACATTTTTATATTTTGTGATTTTTTTTGCTTAGATTTTTTAAGAGTTTATTTTTATTTTTGAGTTCACCCGAGTACCATTTAAATGCAAATGAAACATTTTAAAATCTGCTAGGGACTAGAGAATTCATTCGTGCCTAAACAAATAAGAATTTAATTCCCAGATGAGTACCCACGGTGGCACACCATTTTGTCTTAAAAAAATTGTTAATATTGTTTTTTTTTATCACAAAAATATTTTTTTTATTAAACCATTTCTCTATTTTTTTTATAATTGCTTATATTGCTGTTTATATTGATTTTTAAAGAGAGTAAACTCATTAAAGCTTCGAGAATCGTTGAATTTTTAAGGCTGTTATAAAAAGTATATTCTCAGTATTTATTATTCTTTTCAATTAAAAAGACCAGACTTTAATGCTATTTTCTTTAAAAAAATCTCTACGACTTCGATATATGAAATTTTTTTTTGCATCAAACAATAATAATTTTATTTACAATTTCATTTCTATTTTTAATATTTTAATTTGTATGTAAATATTAATTTAATAAAAGTGTGACAAAAATGTAAACGGTGTATTTTTCCTCTAAATTCGGTAGGATCATTCGAACAAATTCGATTGAATCAACAACCACATTATTTAAGTTCGGTAGATACAATTAAAAATGCCAATGGGTGCAATAAAATTATTTTATTTTTGTAATAGGAAATTGGTTACAACTATAGAATTCACAAAGAAATTATAAGATAGTTCATGTAACTATAAAAATTCGGTTGGCAAAAAAATACGGTTGCAGCAATAAATTTGTTTTCTGTGTGTAGAAATAGTCCATATAATTTGGGAAATATGGCTTTTCAAAGTTCAATACTTTTAGCATTTTTCTGATAAATTGAGGTAAATTTAGCAAATATGTTGTTAATATTACAGTTTTTGTTTGCTACTTTGAGTCTGCAAATATTTAGTTAAAGTTTTTGCTAATTTTACAGAGTAAAATGCTATCTTCAATTTACTAAAATTCACATTGAATATAACAAAAATTTTGTAAAGATAACAGATTTATTTTTGCTGTTCTTATTTTATTAAAATCTAGCAAAAAAATCTGCTAAATTTTGCACTTTTTACTAAAAGATAATTTTTAACTAATTTTAAGTAGATTTTTCCTATTTTCACAGGTTTATTTCTATGAGTGTACATTAGGGTGGGCGATTTGAACATCTTAATGGGCGCTTCGCGTTTCTGATTCTTGGGATTGTACTGAGCAAAAAGTCCACCAGACCATACGTCTACGGTGAAAATCGAGCTTCCAGATTTTGACTTTTTAGCCGTATTTTGTGAAAGTAACAATGTGTGGGATGGACATATCTCAGGAAGTAGGAAGAGCTTATCCAAGATTATGGTAACAATCTCTTCTTTGGAAGATTCTCTAGCAGATTAATGCATCAATAATATTTGTGGGTTGGGTTTAAGGGGTTAATTTTTAATTTCAAACTAGGGCTTTTTTGCCGTAAAGTCAAAATCTGGAAGCTCGATTTTCACCGTAGACGTATGGTCTAGTGGACTTTTTTGATCAGTACAATCCCAAGAATCAGAAACGCGAAGCGCCCATTAAGATTTGTTTCCTTCCATACTAATCGCCCCACCCTAGTGTACATACCAAATATGGAAACCTATTACTACATCGGAATTTGATGGTTGCCGGAGAATACTATTATTAGCTTGTGTCTCATTATAACTATCTAGACACAGCTGATGTATGAGAAACTAACTCGCAGTCAATGTTTCGTTTATCAAAGGGTCATCCACGTTTTTTTGGGTTATTACAACGTTTGTCAGTTTTAAAGTTAAAGAAGGTGACAAATAAGTAGACATACTTATACTACTACTTACTTTTACTTATAAATAAAATAAATGCCAACAGTGAGGTTGTGCTCAACGTTCTGTAGACATCGCTCAATATAATAGTGTGTAACCTAAAATACCACAGGTTTCACTGATTTTCAACGATGATCGGTAAGCCATTATTTTATGTTTAGAAATAATTCAAAAGGTAATGTTGTATTATTACAAGTTAATCCATGAGTTTCCAATTATTTGTAACTCATTACTTTATGTTTCAAAATAAATGTTCAATGTAGGGAGTATACATTACTGTGTAATGCATTATGTAACCAACTATTGGTAACTTATTACTCTATGCTGCGAAATAATGCTGAAGGCAAATTACATAAGGCATTATGTCGCCCGTTATGTCGCCCGTTATCGGTATCTCATTACTTTTTGCTGAAAAATAATGATACAGGTAAGGAGTATACATTACAAGGTAATACATTACTTTATCTCACCCACTACGAAAGTTTCCCTGGGAAAGCACATTTAAAACACCAAATAAGTATTACTGAAATGACATATTAATCTACAGCTAAATAGGAAACCAAATACGCACATTTTACGAGTCTCTTTATATTAAGGAAGTAAAAACAACATAAATTTTTTATTGTATAAACACCCTTATGCGCAGTTAAAAATCAGTTGCCCGTCAATTGGCCTATTCCCTGACTGGTTAAATCATAACTTATTACAGAACTAGTAAACAAAGAAAATTATATTGGGTAAAGACCACTGCAAATGAAGTTGAAAACAAATCAAATTTCAATTGAAAACATGACCACTAGCATTTCATTAATTTGAACTAACATTGTCATATGTTTTTGACTGTTAATAAAATTAACCACAAATGCACAGGGGTAAGATACAAATAATCAGAAACCTAAGATTACTTATATTAATTTCTTAATTAAAAATTTTTTTTTTCAAACTATGAAAACAGAGTAAAATACAGCAAACCTTTTGAATTAAGTTTTTTATAAAATTGTTTTATATCAAAATTAATTTTGGCGGTTTTAAGTGTTTCGACTACGTCTTTCCATAATTTTTTAATGCTGAAAATTGTTTATTTAAGAAATATAAAAAAAGGAAACTACCAATTTTTATAAGCTCCAGAAATTCTTGGGACTACTTGGAGGTTGAGTCTTTACATTATAGGGATAATAAGTAGTATAAATTTGAGTTGTCATTTTACCATTTATTTTACTAAAATCATTTTTGTGACTTCATCTATTGCAAGTAAATTATTAGTAAAGGCATCACAAAACACCAAAACATACATACACAGAAAAGAATATTTCCCATCTTTTTTAAATTAAACCGATTTGCTGAAAATTCTAAAAGCTGTCAATTTAAAATTAATAGAATTATTGTTCTAATTCGCAACTTCATATTTTGTATACCATCGCTTAAAAGTATTTAAAAAAAAAACAAGATAACATCAACATATTGTTGGATGTCTTTTATAACATCCCACTTGGTTTATTACTTTATTAAGCTAAATAATTTTATTTCAGTAGTTTAACATGTATATACATTAGGGTGGTCCTTATTTTTCAACCTGCGATTTTTGGGGCTGCCCCCTTCTTAAAATATTTGTTTGGATACAAAAATTCACCATGCAAAAAATTAGAGTGCCTAGTATAACGGGAATGTGTCCCGCATTGCCCTCGAATATCTGGCCTCCTTTGGAAAATTTACCAAATATAAAAAAAAAATTTTGGTCTAAATTTAAAAAATGTAATATAATTTTTGTGTTGGGTTCAATAACAACTACTTAGATAAAAAAATATTACTTTCCCAGAAAATCGCTAACTTATTCTACATTGGAGTCAAAAAAAATGCACATCTAAAAGTTACTTTTTTACATTTTGAAAATTTTTTTCAACAAAAACCAAAAAACTAGTTATGGCTGTCAAATGTTTATTAAACACATCCCAAATATTAAATAACATGAGTATTACGGATATCCGTTGGCAAAAATTTGTGTTAGAGCATTTTGATTCTAGCGGACTTCAACGTGTTTTAAATTTTGTATAGACCTTTTTTTTTTTAACAAGATTTTTGTAATATTTCATTAATGTTATTGTGTATGCTATTTTATATAATTGTAATAACTTTATTAAAAAGTATAATTTTTCGTGTTTATAATTAACCTGTGTTTTTATGGGGTCACAATTGACCCGCGTATTTTAAAGAGTCAAAAATCACAAAGATAACATAAAATTATTTTTTTTTATGTTTCTAATTGTAATTTATTTACATTTAAAATTAATTAAAATTAATTAAAATTAATTATTAAGTATAAATTCAGATATTGTATTCATATTAAAATTGATTTTTTTGTACATATTCAGGAGTATTTTCGAAAAAACGTATTTTTAATTTAATAGTGTAAATTGTGTTTCCCTCAAAATTATGAAAAGTTTTAAGTTTTAATTTTTACTAAATTGACCTACTCGAAGACTAGAAACGGTTAACGGAAATTTTTTAGAATAAATATAAAATGAATTATTCCTTTGTTTATTTATTTATAAATTTTGGCACAAAGCTGCATTTTTCTTACGTGGGTCATATTTGACCCTAAGTTAACATGGGTTAACTATCAACAGAAAAAATAGTATTTTATAACAAAGTTATTACAATCATATAAAAGAGCATATACAATAATATGGATGAAATATTATTAAAACCTTGTTTATAGTAAAAATGTATAAAAATAAAAAAAAAACCTTGAAATCCCCGAGAATCAAAATGCACTAAAAAAAAATTGCCAACGGATATCCACAGTACTTTACATATTTGCTACTTGAGATATGTTTCCTGAAATACTTGACAGCAACACTAGGTTTTTGATTTTTGTTGAATAAAATTTTCAAAATGCAAAAAAAACACTTTAAGGTACCCCCAAAATATTTATTAATTTTTTTGACACAAAGTTAGTGTAAGTTAGCGATATTCTGGGAAAGTAATATTTTTTATCTGAGTAGTTATGATTAAACCCAACACAAAAATTAGTCAAAATATCATTTTTATTTTTCGCCCATACAACGAAGGACACCCTAATATACATAGGAAAAGTCTAAAAAAAAAAAGTCTCAAAACAATTAAGACTGAACTCTATGACTATTCATATGACTCGGTCTTAACCAATTTGTAATTTGGTATTCTTATACCAGAGTCACAAAAATCCGAATTGTTTTTTATCAACATTCTATGTTAACACAAATTTTAAATGTTAAAGCAGCTTTTTAAAATGTTGGCATTTTATTTTAAATATTAAAAAAAATATATTTATAAATTAAAACAAAAAATATAATTTGAGCATAAAAATGACAAACACATTAGTAAGTAACATGAAAACTTTGTATTTTATGCCAAATATATATTTTTTTTTTTGTGATTAATTAATAATCATATAATTACAAATTATATACTATTACCCTAACCGAGCACTAGCTACTATGGCCTTCGGCACGTTGTAGCGAAAACAGACCAGTGCCTCTGGTGGGAATCGAACCCACGACACCGCACTTGATAAGCCAGCACGCTACCAACTAGCCTACCGGGGCGCACATGCCAAATATTAAAATATATAATTTATGTCAGCTAAATAAATTGATAAAATTGAAATATAAATTACTGCTAACTACACTCAAAAATAGAAGTTAGTAAAATGTCTTGTAAATTCAGTATACCATTTCTCGTCGAATTTGTTGCTGAAATTGTGTTCTATGCTAAAATTTTAGTTATATATACTTATTCGGCACTTACCTGTTTTGAACTAATGTTTTACTAATTTATTATGGCTAAAAAAAAATTAATAGTGCGGACGACAACCAGATTGAAAGATATACAACAAATCAAGTACATGTAGAGGCATGTCAAGATGTTACAATCAAAAAAATAAGTAAGCAGAATAGTTAGTAAAACATCATGAAGCAATATATATACTATTTCTAATTTCTATTTACTTTTAAATTGTGTCTTCAGCTATAATTTTAGTTATACTTATTCACCATTAACTGATTTGAACTAATGTTTTACTATATTTACTAATTTATTTTGTCAAAAAAAAAAACTTGTGCTAATAAAGCAATTAATAGTGTGAACGACAACTAGATTGAAAGATATACGCAGAATCAGTAGATGTCAAGATATAGTAAGTGAAGCAAATTATACTAAAGAGTACAACTCTTGTAAGACATATAAAAAAATCAATCATGGAAGTTTTTTTTTATATCTGTTTTCCATCCAAAAGGACGATAACTATGTAAATACATAAGCGAAATAAAAAACACTTTAATTTTGTGTTGTCACCGGTTTGCAAAACTAATTGTCTATTAATTAAATTAAAGACAAACTTAAATATGTTATTTTAATAAACATTGAATGTGCATTTGTAACTAAATCTTTAGTGATTATTAAAGTAGCGTGGTCAACTGCAAACAATATACGATCAGATAGACAGACTTCAATGAAATACACGGCTTACATTTTAGTTAATTTGTTATGTTTCCGTTTCTTATTGCAAAAAGGGGTTTGTATATTAGACAACCATGATGTAAGTAGTTGAAGGATAATTTTGTTTATGTTATTATAATTATATCTATATCTTTTCAGATATTAAATTAATTCATGACGTCAATGTGGGAGTATGAAATTTTTATATTTTGTAACGTACTGTAAATTATTTAAAAAAAATCACACATTTTTTTTAAATTTCCAGCAAATAATTATTAAATAAAATTAGCAAATAAATTAAAAACTTTCAACATTTTTGTGTAATTTTTTTCAGTATACTAATATTTATCAAGCATTTTATTAACTTATGATGTGAGCAAGATTTTATTAACTTTTAGCAAGGACTTTTCAATTTTAAATCAACTAAGTTTTAACAAAACTTTTTGCAGAATCTACCAGTTTTGTTGCTGCAAATCAGCTAATATTTTGCTGACATTAGCAATTTTTTGCAAGTACCCTCCTGACTAAAATTTTTTCTGTCTCAGCAAATTTTTTCCCGACTTTACTAACTTCTTTTGAGTGTAGTACAGACGAGGCAAATTGTACTAAAAAGTACAGTATTTCACACAAATGACGCTAACAAAAACTTTAATTCTGTGTTGTCAACGGCTTGTCAAAGTAGTTGTCTTTTAGTTAAATTAAATTAAATTATTTAAATTTAATAAATATTAAATGTGTATTTGGAACCAAATCCTAGAAGTGATTATTAATGTAGTGTGATCAAATTGCAAACAAATATACGTTCAGGTAGACAGACTATAACGAAAGACAAGGACACACATCTTAATTTAAATTTTTTATGATTTCTTTTTCTTATTGCAAAAAGG
>JAEKOY010000145.1:0-38172 GCA_021234595.1 Delia radicum | reverse complement strand
TGATCCTCAGGTAATTCTTTTTTATATTCTTCGATAAGAACTTTGCGACGTGCAAGAGCTGCTACCACGAGACCGGCAGATAAAAGATCTTTAACAATGGCGGCTCCTATACCAGAACTAGCACCAGTTACTACAGCAATACGTTTATTCCAACGTTCCATGTTTAAAGTTTTATATAAACTGTTCACTTTTACCTGTGGATTATGATTGAATTGCCAGGGCAATTTAATAGATATTAGTTTTTTTTTCTATTAACATTTTTTTTTTAACTTTAATGCTTATCAACAAAAAATATGTGTATAGCAAATTAATAATAAATTAGTGATAAACATACTCAAATTTGTTTGATCAAACACAAGTAAAACTATAATTATCGGATTTATCAGCAACATGAAACTTGTATACCGTATACATAGCTATAATAGGTGTGGAAATACTTTTTTTATTGTGTGCTAAAAGTAAATATTTTTGGTGATTATTTTGATGAGGGAATATTCTAAGTTATTTTAAATGTATACATAATACATAATATGAAAACTATTCTGAAGTTCGATTAGTTTTCACTTTTAATATTAACTTCTATTTTCTAAAATAAAAAAATGTACAAAAATTAATTTTTTTTAAAAATTCTCTAAAATCGTATTTTTAAACGATTTTTTATAATTTACCTGCCCTTAAAATTTTATGTAGATTTTAATTAAAGAAATTTAATATATTGAAACAATTTTGATCTGTTGTGGATAAATTACAAATTAAAAATTGGAGCATATAACTATGAGTCCATAGTAGGGTGGGGCGATTTGAATATCTTAATGGGCGCTTCGCGTTTCTGATTCTTGTGATTGTACTGAGCAAAAAAGTCCACTAGACCATACGTCTACGGTGAAAATCGAGTTTCCACATTTTGACTTTTTAGCCGTATTTTGTGAAAGTAACAATGTGTGGGATGGACATATTTCAGGAAGTAGGATGAGCTTATCCAAGATTATGGTATCAATCTCTTCTTTGGAAGATTCTCTAGCAGATTTATGCATCAATCATATTTGTGGGTGGGGTTTAAGGGGTTAATTTTAATAGGGCTTTTTTGCCATATTTTGTGAAAGTAACAATGTGTGGGATGGACATATCTCAGGAAGTAGGAGGAGCTTATTCAAGATTATGGTATTAATCTCTTCTTTGGAATCAGAATCATATTAGTGGGTGGGGTTTAAGGGGTTTATTTTTAATTTCAAAATAGGGCTTTTTTGCCGTAAAGTCAAAATGCTCGATTTTTACCCTAGACGTATGGTCTAGTGGACTTTTTTGCTCCATACAATCCCAAGAATCAGAAACGCGAAGCGCCCATTAAGATTTTTTTCCCAAGTCCATAGTTCTGAAAAGTATTGTTAAAATTTCGTGCCAGGAAATGGATTAAAAATACAATTTGAATTTGGTTTCCAACATAAATGTGAAAATACTTAGAACAATGACCAGTTCTGAAAAAATTATGTGTTCGTACCTAAACACAATTTATTTTTAATAAAGACTCAAGAACTCTTAGAATCTTGACCCTGTATCTAGTAAAAATTGTAAAATTAGAATATTTTGATATAAAAACTTTTTCTATTAATGATTATGATTAGTTGTCTTATTTGCAATTAAAATTTTGTCATATTAACAAACAATTTAATTGTATTTACCAACAAGAAAAAATCAATACAAAAATTACGTAAAAAAAATAATCTTAATCCGAATATTCAAAGTCACTATAGACACAGGTGAAAAAGCCGGCTGTAATGTTTGCACAATTCAAGTTACGGTATTTCAATCGGTTACACCGGTCGATACGATTTTTGGTTGTGACTTCTAAAAATCAAATTTTGGTTTCTTTTATGTTACTAATAAATGCAAACATATTTTTTTTTGTCAAAGTTTGCTTTTGATCAAATTGCTACCTACTGCTGATCGTAAAATTTCCAAAACTTATACATATATATAAGTACATAAAACATTAAAAAGCAAACTTTAAAAGCTAATAATGTATTTTTTGGTGTTTTTCGATGTCTAGAATCAGAATTTCTGCATGAAAACAGAATCCCAAGAAAAAAATCTCTTTTCGACCGGTGTTATGATTCTCATTTGAATCGATATTTAAGCGGTAACGGATTGTTATACATATATCATTTTCGAAAAGTAACTGATTTTCAGTTATTTTTATTGTTATTTAAAAATATAAAAAGTTTAAATTTAGGACAATTCAGTTTTGTACACAGATTTTCTAAACTCTTTTTATTGTAAAAAAATAAACTTAACTATTTTTATTAATTCTTAAAGGCAGTCAATTAAAAAATTATTAATACCATACATTCTTTTAAAACCAAAAACTTAAAACTTCACATTTTTCTTATGAAGAAATACTTAAGTAACGATATATATAATGTACAATTTTATTTTCCCTCCGCTGCCACAATAGTGACCGTTTTCTTATTATTTAACAATTTTGCATCCTCTTGACCGTGACCATTTGAATTGTCCTCTAGATCCTTATTTGGTTCTGAAACTGAGATGCCATTTTCCGGTTTAGATGAAGTTAAATTTTTTAATTCTACAGGTGCGGGATGTTCAAAGGTTGGAGGAATTAAACGTTTTCTGAAAGATACAAATATAAAATTATTATCTGATATGAAAATGTTAAAAGGAAAACTTGATGATACCTTTCAAATAATAACCATATCATAGAAATAAACATCATTATGGAAGTAAAACCAAATGTCCAATTTGTGCCCAATCTAGTGTATATGGAACCTACAAAAACGGGTCCCATAACTCGCGATAAACAACCAGATCCAGTCATTAAGCCCATCCATACTCCTTGAGGTCTAGGACCTAACACCTTGGAAAAGATTGTTTGTATCAATGTTACACCTATCGGATACCCGATTGAAGTAAAACCATAACCAATTAAAAATTGTGATAACGTTAAAGCTGGTGTCGTTTCACACCAGGCTTGTGTCTTTGGACAGCCCAAAAATATTTCATTATCAGGTGAAAGATCTATTGTGGAGTTACCCGTCAGTGGTATGGTAACATTATAAACTTCAGCAATTTTTGGTGGACCATCACCCCAGGGTATGTAAAGAATGCGTCCTAATACCATTAAAGAAAAACCACCCCATATTAAAACTTGATTTTCGGGAAAAACTTTACATAACGGATTTATGGCCACAAAGGTTACAAGAGCTATAATAGCACCCACTGACATTAATATACCCATATACCATAAAGCTTCATAATTTGACCAAGCGAATTGATCCATTGTTAATGAAGTGCCCAAGCTGAAATCCAAATGCAAATTGGTAATTTAAATGGTCAAACTTTCTCAAAAATTGTTTCCACTTACGTTTCCAGTAACACAAAATTAAAGACTAATACAAAAAATGCCACTATTAAAGTCCAGGCTGATATATAGTCTGGTTTTATGGATTTCCATGTTACCTTTTCTGATGTTTTTCCTTGCATTATCATTATTTCACGGGCAGCTACTTTTCGTTCCTAAAAAAATTTCATCAAGTTTAAAATTGTTATAAATTAAAGGCTTCATTAATCGAGCGGATACGTTTCGTAAACGGACTGTAACTCCATACAATGTGTAATAATAGTATATTCATAAAATATGTTGTCTCTGTTTTACATACTAAACAAGAGGTGATGGATTTGCTTAAAGTAAATTCTGTCAAACATAGAATTCACTTTCCGTAAATCCGTCACCATTTGTTTAGTATGTAAAACAGAGACAACATGTTGTATGTAGGTACTATTTTTACACATTGTATGGAGTTACAGTTTGTTAACGAAACGTATCCGAGTATTGAAGTTTTAATACATTTGTAACGTAATGCTTATACTCAAAATAATAAGTCATCAAACAAATTTTTCGAAACTTTTTTTTAAAAAAGTTCCGAAACAAAAAAAGTTTCAAACAATTATGAGTCCCATTAGGAATGGATAATTATTACCGAAAGTTTATTTTGTTACCTCTATCAAAATGATGGGATAACAACCCACATTTTTCGGACGTAATGCTCAAACAGAATATGGGATACCTAAATGTTTAAAAATTATCATATTCCCAATGTGGTTAAATACCTATTTATTGTAGGGGCTATGACCAAAAAAAGCTTGCCGATGGTGGCTTCGGGCATACCACAGACTAGAAAACTTCAAACCCGGCCGAAGGCCATTAAGTACACAGAATTTCTTGGACGAGTTTCAACTACATTTTTTCACTAAACTTATGAAGTTTTCTTCACAATGTGAATGAAAAATTTCTTAAACTTTATAAATAATCTTCATAGTTTCAATAAGACTGGTTTTAATGAAAATTTTTCATTAGTCGCGTGAAATTTTTAATAAATAAAATGAAATTTGTCATAAAATTATTGTGAAAAACTGCATTAGTTTAATGAAAAGTTTCAATGGGCGAATTTTAGTGACACTTTATTGATATCATGCAGTTATTTCTCTTATTGTTGAAAATCTTTCCGCAGGAAGCCAGCTTCGGGCATACCACAGAGTAGAAAATTATCTCCACAATGGCGACGGTGTCGTTAAATTTTTTATATTTTTTAATATATATTTTTTTAATTTATCTATAGTATTTATATAATTTTTAATAATCTGACCGATTGGACCATGAATTTTTTAAATACACAAAATGGAAAATTTATTACGCTTTTACATACAAAAAATAAATAATAACTACCCAGCCAGAAAAATACGAACGGCAAAGCATTGGCAGAGTGTTTTCAACGGTGGTGCGAGCGTTGGCAGAGCGTTGGATATCTGAAGATTTAAGTGCTTTGCCAACCACAAAATGATAACACCGGGCAGGGCTTGGCCGTTCCTTTTTTAAAACGTTGGCAAAGCACTGGCAATAAGCGCTTTGCCAGTACCAAAACCATAATTTTAAAACGTTGGCAAAGCATTGGTAGAACAACCAATAAAGTGCTTTTTTAATAATATAATAAGAGCTATGCCAATACATATAAATTTCTTAATTAAAATTTTAGTACAAAAACTATACTTTGTGCTGACTATAATAGACCTTAATATTCTTAACTTCAAATCATAAATTGCAATTTAGTTTTGAATTTTTCCACTTGTTGTGAACAAGGGATGTGCCACTGTTTTTATTAAGTTAACGGTTGTAAATTTTGTAAATAAGTACTGGCAATGCACTTTCTGACAAAGTTGGGAAAGCGTTTTAAGTCAGTACTGTGCCAGTGCTTTTTTATTTTTCGGTTGTAAATTTTGTTAATTTAGGACTGGCAAAGCACTTTTTACTAACGTTGGAAGAGCGTTGTAAATCAGTGCTTTGCCAGCACTTTTTTTGTTGGATCATTGGCAAATAGTGCTCTGCCAGTGCTTGATTTTTCACACCATTGGCAATTTTTGGCTGGGTAGTTTTTATTAAAATGCTACTACATTTATAAAAAATTATAATGTCTGGGTTGCCATATGACCATTTTGAAAAATTGTCAAAATGTATTATATTTTTCGTATATTTTTTAACCAATCAAGTTTGTCCATAAAATTATACAAATTTAAAATTTGGTAAGTTTAAATTTTTGTTGCTAACATTTCCACTTAAATTAATAAAACATTGTTCTATATATCTGCAAAAGTTTGGTTGGAAAATTACCATCGGATCTATGACTTGTTCTTAATTAGGTAATGTTCATGAGGAATGTCTCCTTTTGACAGGGGTCATGAGGAATCCGGTTATGACATCCTTAAACATAAATTAGGGCAACGTTTTGCTTCCGAGAGCCTTAGATTTTATTATATAGTCACTATATAAGGCAATAGTTCAACTATTTCTTTAGTTGAATTTAACTATTTTTTTTTTAAAAACAATTTTGAAAGTGGTTTGATTTAATTTAAAATTATTTTATGTCGGAATACGGTAGAATTTAAAGTTGAATTAATTTGTTTAGTTATTTCTACTGACATATTTTTTTGAGTGTAAAGCCACACAATGTAATAAACTCACCTCAAATATTGTTGGTAGAAACATTATAAAATTACCAATGCTCATAACAACATTTATCCAGCCACAAGCGGTATACATATTGAATACCATACTGCCCCAAAGCAAAATGTAACCATCACTACCTAATGGTGTTACTAAAGCCTGCAAACCAGGACCTATTATAAACCCCAAAACTTGAGCCAATGAAACCATGGATACGGCCTTTGTACGTTCACTCAGCCTGGTAGCAGCTGATAAATATGAACGACAAACTGCAATATTTGCAGAGCTAACACCAATTAAAAAGCGAGATATAAACATCCAATATTTAACATTATCAGGCCATAATTCCAATGACGAATAAATAGCACTGGCTACGGTAAATAGAGCCAAAGAGCAAAGTAACGGTAAACGTATAGTACCAATTTTATTACTCCACCAACCAAATATGGGACTAAAAATCATTTGACCCAAAGGATTGGCGGCAACAATATAACCCATAAATTCCTTGCCCGCAGAAGGATCTAGCTAAGAGAAAATGTCTGATTAAAATTTAAATATTTTAAAGTTTGTGTTTTTAAATGATTACCTTATTTAAATAGGGCCATATACCCGTTAATATAATACTAAATCCCAATGACATTAGGAACATGGTGAAATATATAACACGCACTGAACGCCATCGCATACGATATTCAATCAATGTTTCCAGACCATCATCTACATCATCGGGTATTTTGGTTGTACGAAAACGATTTCTTAATTTTTTTAAACATTCCATGTTTTAAGTATTTGTTTGTATTTTTATGGCTTCAGCAAATAAATCCTTTGAGGGACTGGTGATTAAAAGAATCACCGTTCAATAATTTTCAATAGTATTTTACATTCTGAAAATAGAAAAACATTATGTAAAATAATTATTACAATTAAATATTTATTTTAATTACTTGTTACTATTAAAAATTGTATTTTAAAGAAGAATCCCTGCATTTTGCTGAAGGATTATAAACAGATGATTAAAAGCAAAGAAAGTGAATCTAAAAGCATTAATATATACTGTCAACACAAAAGCTTTAATAAAGTTATCCAACCCTTAATAAAGCTTTTGTGGAATATTTAAAGGAGAGTGGTATTAAAAAAAAATATTTTTACTGTTTAATAAAACAGAACTACATATCGTCACCTAAAATGCAAAAGGGCGTAACTAACATATTTACTTTTCTACAGGAGAAGCAAAAGATGCTCACAGATATTTTAATAATATCGTTAATAAAACTGATAGTTTTAATCATAGAACCCACAAATGTTGTGGAGAAATGTAGTTCGATACAGTGCTTCATAATCACTCCACTCGACTTTAGTATTTTACAGGGCAACCAAAAAAATGCGCGAAAACGACAACATATAAGATTCAAACTTTATTTATAAAACCGCTATTTTTTATCGTAGAAGTCCAAAATTTTGTGTAGGCATATAGTTTAGCCAAATTAATCATAATCATCAATAAAACCGGTTTTGAAAACTTTGTTAGTTACGCCCTTTTGCATTTTAGGTGACGATATACTAATCTTTTATATTTAAAAGGTCATAATCCCCATTACAAATACGATCATAGTCCCAACTTCTGGTATAGGCATTAGACTAAAAAATATTTGGAAATAATACTAATTTTCAGTTTGGGGGACTATATCTGAACAACACAGTTTTTTTTTCTTTAACTCATTATGGACACGTCATATTTTCGCTGGACAGTTTTTAACCCAACTTTCCAGTTATATAGAACAATTGATCATTTATCATCATTTTGCCTTAAGGCGCCCTCTAGTGGAAATATTAGCAACCAAAGTTAAAAATTTGACAGAATAGGAATCCTAGACGGTTGAAGATATTTAAAAAAAATAAATTTTGAATAATTTTGTAGGCAAATTTTAATATCAAAATACATATATACAATTTTTATTTTTTTAGGTTAGCCGATTTTTTTAAATATTGGGGATTTCATCATTTTTTAAAATTGTCAACTCTGACAATATAATTTTTTAGGTGTATTATTCATGTTTTGATTGAAAACGGAATAAATTTATATTTTAAAGAAAATCTAAGTCTGATCTTCCAGATTTAAAAAAATTATATACCATCGACGAACTAATTTTTAACAGATAGATACATTTTAGTGTTTTTTTTTCTATTAACATAACAATCACAAATATAAAACTAAGATTTTTAAAATTTTTTCATTAAAAAGGCCCATCAAATAATTGCTTGGTTAGTCTGGATTGTAGTCAAGATGTTGAATTATTCTAGGGGCTTAAACCACTTATATTATCTTTATCTAGTTAAAATATACTGATTTAAAAGGTATAGTTTGAAAACGGAACATTTGGGTTATAATAAGTTAAATAACTGACATCATTTTTTATAATGATTTGTAGTGCATAACACTCAAAAAAGTTTCACAGTTACTACATTATATGTAGTTGTTTGTGTAATTTTCAGCCATTGTTGTGTTTAACTGCATTTACAGTCGTTTTTCTGTGAAATAATACAATACATTATAACATTCAGTATTTCTGCAGTTAACAGTTTTTTATAGTTATTAAAAAAATACGAAATTTTGTCGAGCTTTTAAAAATTCTTGTTTAGTTTATATTTGTTATTATTGATCTATTCGTAGTTTGCAAATCATAATTAGAGAATTTCATTTTAAATCCAATGCATAAAAACGTAAAAAGACGTTAAGTAGGACGAAAGATATAAAATGTTATGCTGTAATCGAAAGAAAAAATATTATTTAAAAAATATATTTTTAAAATGCTGAAAAATAACTGTTAAAAAACAGACATTTTTACCAATTTTTTCAGTTGTTTAAAAAATTTTGTAGTAAAAAATTTTCAGCTATTTTAACGATATTGTTAGTTATTTTTACTGCATTTGTTAGTTGATTTTGTAAAAACTGTAATACTTTTTTTAGTGTAATTATTTAAGGGATCTTAACAATTAAAAATTTACATAAACTTTGAACTATATAATTTAAATCATTCAATTTGTTTATAACACAAGTTATTTAAAAAAATTGATTATTTTGAACACAGACAAATCAATCAATCAATTATTTAATATATTTGTAAAAAGCTGTAAAAAAAAACTATTGTTAATTTAAAATAAGTTGTATTATAATTGAAGGTCTTATTGTAAAAACTTGATAAGCCACATTTATTGTTTTTATTGGTTTTTGCTGTTTTCTAGGCATCCATTGATTAATATTTGGTAGATGTCTTACTTAAACACTTATTACAAGTATGTAGAGTAAACACGTCCTGCACAAGTCATATTTTCTGCATTTTTTCAACCTTTAAAAAGCGAAAACAAACCAAAAATAAAATGTGGCTTATCAAGTTTTTACAATAATCTCTTCAATTGTAAATCAAATTGCATAATATTCAATTTTATTATTTGATAAAACTTTTCACATGTCATTGTTATTAATTTAAAACCAAAACGTCATGAAAATAATTCATATCTTAAATGGCTTTAAAACCCTAATCAACTAAAATTGGTAGACAACAAAAAATTAAATTAAAATTGACATTTATTTATGATAAAACTAAATAAAATATCTAAATGTAAATAATATAAAAAATAGTTATCTTGGCAGTTAAGATAAAAATTTAATTTTAATTTAAAAGAATATAATGCGTGAGTTGAATGATAAATATATGTAGTTTTGAAAGAGGAAATACATAAATTGACCGCCAAAATGTCTATCGCATTTCTTAAATATGTACACACAGAAAAAAATTATTATAAAATCAAGCAGAAACAACATAAAATTAAATAGAAACAGCTTTGAAATATATGTTTGCTTTCTTTTTAATTTAAATATGTTTTTACTTCTTTTTGAACACGGTAAAGTTTATTTTTTTAATGGAATTACATTTATTTAATAAGATTCATACTTGATTTAAAAATGTTCTTAATAGACTATGAATTTTTCTCTGTGCATGTAAATATATTTTTAAAATTTAAGATATTTAAAAAAACAATAAGTGACGAATAAATTGAAAAATCTACTGATAAAATTCGCTGATAAGTATAACTTTTTAATAACCTTTAAGAGTCATAAAATACCGCGACAAAAAATAAATATTATGAGAAATAAATTGAAAGTGTTTAGTGTATAAAAGTTAGTTACTGATTAAAAAATTAACAAACCAGGTGTTAATTAATAAAAATATTAAAATAAAAAAAATAAGATACGAAATACATAGTAATCTAAACTAGCCCTTTATAAAGTGAAAAGAATTTAATAATCCGATCAAAGACAAGTTTAAATTAGTACACTTAAAAATGTTGGGTAGTAGAATCTATTGAAAATTACCCTTAACATAACTGTAAAAATTCAGGCGACAAAACAACGTTAAAAATTGGTAAAAACTAATGTTTTTAACAGTTGTTTTTAGGATTTTTAAAAATATTTTTTTAATAAAAAAAAATATTTTCTTTCAATTACAATACATACATACATTCCTATATAAATTACTAATTCAAAATTCCTAATGGTACTCCAGTTATGACTTTTATGCATTGGAGATACAATGAAATTTTCTAATTATTATTTGCAAACTATAAACTTAGTGTCCGACCGAACAGTTCTTCCAGAAAATACATTTGGTCAATATTCGGTATTTTAAAGCATTATGGGCAAATTTGGCTAATGGAAAAATGTTTATTGGGCTGATTAGATGGGATTTTGATTTTGATCAAATTTAAAGAAAAGTCTGTAGTTAAGCATTGAATTCGGCCTCTGAAAATTCGGTCAAATCGAAAATTGTTTGGCGGTCGAACCTTTAACTTTATAGCTAAACTTCGGTTTTTTTCTTAAATTTTATACACAAAATTGAATTAAATCGGCTTAAGAAGCATGTTTCTAATACCAAA
Organism: Delia radicum; assembly: GCA_021234595.1. Classification (NCBI taxonomy): domain Eukaryota; kingdom Metazoa; phylum Arthropoda; class Insecta; order Diptera; family Anthomyiidae; genus Delia; species Delia radicum. The sequence goes on along the minus strand of JAEKOY010000145.1, from coordinate 27,224 downwards.
ATGTATCCTCATTGCCTTAAAATACAAAAAAACCGACCAAATATAGTTTTTTGGCCGAACTGTTCGTTCCGCAGAAGTCTTCCCTGTTACTTACAATTTAGAAAAATTTAAATCAAATATCCACAAACACTACTCCCTCTCTCCTCCTTCCCATACCCTATTTTCCTGATCAATACAATGCACTGCATGAGTAGGGGGAATCCCCTGAGTATTGGTTAAATAAAAAAAAAAAAATAATATAAATAATATCAAATAGTATAAACAAAAATTTTTAAAAATTCAACGAAATTTTGCATTTTTTAAATAATTGTCAAATATTAACTGTTTTCTGCAAAATTACTCCTTCAAACAACAAAAATACAGTATATTTCTTCAGTTTTTTTATACTTTCTACATACTGTGAAGAGGGTAAACACCAGTTTGTCGTTCCGTTTGTAACGCATCGAAATATAGGTTCAAGGTCCCATAAAGTATATATATTCTTGATCCTTATTCAATTTTAAGACGATTTAGCGATGTCCGTCTGTCTGTTGAAATGGCGACCACAGTGCGAAAAGCAATACGGCCTGCACATTTTTACATAGATTGATGTACATTTTCCCGAAAAGTTTGGTATTGAAAATGAGCAAAATCGGTGCAGTGGTTCAAAAGTTATGACTGAAAATGTGCATGTACCTCTAAATTTTCCAAACAAATTTGTGTATTACATATGCGAACTAGTAAATGGATAAAATATAAATGACTGCTAAATAGTAAAAAAAAAATTCAAAATAAAAGTGGTTGAACCAAAGAATTTAAGAAAAAATGACATGCTTGAACGGTATTCTAAAAACTAAGTGTTACATTATTTCCTTAAGGAACAAGTACCAAGTAGCACAATATGTTCCATATTCAAACGGTTCGAAAATGGAGTGGCATCAAATAAAGAACGTCCAAAAACATTGACAGCAGCTGAGCTTGTTAAATTGAAAAATTCGGCGGTTAATCCATTTGGGGCATCAAATCGTAAGTTGGCCAAAAAATTTCGCGTTTCCAAGGAAACAATTCGCAATTTATCAATTACAGAGATATTTTGGCCAGATTTAGCAAGTTGTCATTATGCCAAAAAGACGTTAGAATAGCTTAATGCAAAAAACATACCTTTTGTACCGAAATACGCAAATCTTAAAAACTTCACAAAAGCACGTACAATTGAGGACTTTTGTGGTGTTTTATGACAAAAAGTGTATGAAAATGATTGGGAAGCCAAATGCACTGAAGAATTGAAGAAAAAAATTAAGAGCATTGTAATAGAAATTGACATGAATGCCGTCTAAAGCATGATTGGTTGTATCAAGTATAAAATACGCCAAATAAAAGACCGCGGTCCGTTGGCTCTCTACGAAAAGTGAATTAATAATTTATTGTCTATACTGTGTTATAAATAAAAATACTTTTTTTTAATTACAAGCGTTTTTAAAATTGGCCAACTAATAAATTGGCATAGGTTAATACACTATAGTGTCTGGTGTAGAAAATATAACGTCATATTTTTCCACATGACGCTAAGAGGTGAATAGTATATAAAATTCACCTAAAATTTTTATTTCAACTCAAATTTTATTTCACCACCAACAATTTTTTTCACCACAAAAATAGTTGTTCACCTCAAAAATGTTTTTTTTTACCACACAATTTATTTTTAACATCCAAAAAAGTTTTTCACCTCAAAATTTTGCAGTTTTTCATTTTGAATTGCCAAGTTTGAGATCATAATTAAAATGTCAATATTACAAATAGAAAACACTAATTGTTAATAAATGTAAGAGAAGATGAACAAAATCTTGTAGTGATCAGCGACCCAAGCGACTAGGTCATATTCAGTCTCATTCTAATCCACCACCCACAAATAACTCAAGGTTTTTAATCAGGTATATATCAACCAACCAAAGAAAATCAATTATGTTAATTGATGCAATTTTATGAAATGTAATTTTAAAAGATCAACAATACATACAAAATGTCTGTCGGTTAAAAATCTTGGAATATTTCAATGGTTTTTGAACAATTTTTTCTTTTTTGAATACTAATATTTTTTGTGTGGTTAGGTATGCAATGTTACCACTGATAGGGTCAAATGCTTTAATACTTTAATTTTTAAACTTGGTTAATAAACTTTTTATAAATATTATGTTAGGCTATAAAGTATATTTTTATTTAAGATTAATACTCAGTTTTTTATTACTATGTAATACTGTTATTTGGCCTTGTGGAATTTAGTATTATAGATGAATTATAAATAAATAAAAATTAGTGAAGTTTTTTTTATAAAATTTTATGAAAAATTTCATTATATTTATTAAAAATTTCATACGACTAATGCAAATGTTTCATTAGCAATTGTTTTATTAAATCTATAAAGCTTTTTCATACAGTTTAAGAAATTTTTCATTCACATTTGTGAAGAATCAGTTTAGTGAAAAAATTTGATTAAAACTTGTCGAATTCTCTCTGTGTAAGCCATAACTGTAGTACCGTTTGGAATTTTGACTTCGTATTTTAAGTATTATGTTGGAAATATAATTTTTTTATTGTTATCAATAGAAAAAAAATTATTAAAAAATATTTTTAAAATGCAAAAAAAAAATATCAATTTTTACAGTTGTTTAAAAATTTTTGATTAAAAAATGTTTAGTTATTATTAGTTATGTTAACTGCATTTATTAGTTGTTTTTCAACAGCTATACAACATAAAGGGTCCGCCATCTAACTTTTTTTTTCAACTAGTGCTTATTTCGTGAATGGTAACACTTAGCTCATGTCTGATTTGACAGATAATTACCCAGGTAGAAAAATACAATCTTTAAAACGTTTTAAAAGCATTTTTCATGATGGTACAAGCGTTTTCAGAACATACCAAATTACAAATTTAAAGCGTTTTGAGAATGTGCAAAATGATAACCCAAATTTACGGTCTGAGGATGGTATTTTATAACGTTCTCAAAACATTGCAAAACAAAATTTTTTTAAATGCTTTTTCAATCGTTAAATAAGTATTTGCAGAACATTTTGGCTTACAGTTATTAAGCGTTATGAAAACGACCCAAATGATAACCGCTTTGAGGGTTGTAATTTTGAACATTGTCAAAACGCTCGAAAGACAAATTATAAAGATCTTTATGAATTGTTCATAAATACCACAAATAATGAAACATGTAAAATATGATTAAAATAATATAAATAAAGTAACAAAACATTGTAATTTTAAATAGTTTAACTAGAGTTTTATTAAGTTTTGAAAAATCCTCTAAAATATTGCTTTATCTGTCCTCAAAATATAGTGCTTTATAAAAGATTTACAAGGACTATACACTTCATAGAGTCGCTACATTATGGGCTGGCCATATTGAGTGATTTATTGAACTCGGTTCATGAAGAGAAAAGCATATAAAAAAATTGCATAAGAAACCGAGTTCGCATATAGATAGACCCCTTATGACAGTGTTGTTTTTTAATCAGTAAAATATTTTGTAAAAAAAAAAAGTATTTCTAAAGTACTATTGGCAAATGTTAGAAAAACGCTTTAACGCAATGGTTTTACATTGGTTTTATTTTATAAACCGTTGTAAATTTTGTACGATAAGAACTTCTAAAGTACTTTTTACAAACGTTGGAAAAACGCTTTGAACCAATGTTTTTACAGTGTTTTTATTTCACAAATATTTGTAAGTTTTGTATAAAAAGTATTCCTAAAATACTTTGTCCGAACGTTCGAATAGCAATCCAAAATAATGTTTTTTAAATGCTTTTTTTTCGTATTATTTGCAATTATCGCTTTGGAAACGCTTTTATTTTAGTACCATCAAAAACAAACGTTTTGAAAACTCTTCGTTTTTTGTACCATCCCAAATTTCTACCTGGGTAGTTTTATCCTTCCGCTGAACGAATATGGTTGTGTATACGCTTGAACAACGCTGGGAAATATTGCGACATTACTTTGAAAATCATGGTAATGTTGCAGAATGCGTGCCAAAAAATCATCTTTTCAGATGAAGCTCATTTTGATCTTGGAGGGTATGTAAACAAGCAAAATTGTCGCATTTGGGGCACAGAAAACCCGCACGCATACATTGAAAAGCCGATACACCCAAACTAGTCACTGTTTGGTGCGGATTTTGGTCCAAACACATAATTGGGCCATTTTTCTTCGAAAATGTGCAAGGAGTGGCCGTTACAGTCAATGGCGATCGTTATCGGGCCATGTTGACGAATTTTTGTTCACAAAAATTGAAGAGGAGGATATTGGCAACATTTGGTTTCAACAGGACGGCGCTACGTGCCACACAGCCGAAGCTACACTCGATGTTTTGCGCCCTGTTTTTAAAGATCGCATTATCAGCCGCAGAGCTGATGTCGTTTGGCCACCTCGGAGCTGCGATTTGACACCGTTGGACTATTGTTTGTGGGGTGCCGTCAAATATTAGTGTTACGCCAACAAGCCAGAGACAATTGACGCTTTAAAGGACAATATTCTTGAAGCCATTGGTGAAATACAGCTGCACACAATCGATAATGTGCTTAAAAATTGGACCGATCGTGTAGGCTACTGCATGGCCAGCCGAGGCAGCCATTTGAATGAAATTATTTTCCATTATTAACCGGAAGGATTGTACTTTTAAATAAAAAAAGTTATTTGGCGGGCCCTTTATAATCTACTTTCATTAGATTATATAGTAAAACTTTTTGAGTGTAGCTTTAGAATTGGTAGAAAAAATCTGATCGCACTTTATGCGTACCAAATGTAGTACATTTCTTTATAAAACAAAATATCTGTATAAACAAATAAAAAAACTGCACTTTAAACAATAAGATATAAAAATTACTACTATATGAGCTCAATTAAATTACTCTTTGTTTAACTGAAAAAGAAAATAGAAAAAACAAGACTAAAGCAGTTTTAACAGAGAATCTGAGAACATATTGAGACTGATAACAGGTTTAACTAAGACCCAGTAAAATTTTTAATTTTTGGTTTATACTACACTATTTTTTACTTCATGCATTTAAAAATTAAGTACAAGTGCAATAAACATTTTTGTATATAAATATATATATAGTATGATGCAGTCAGTCAGTTGCGATGGGATTGTTGTTGTTTGTGACCACGAATTTAAGTATTTTCAAAACATTTTTAATACTAGGCGATGTACATAATTATTATGCGTGCAATACAATTTTATGAATTGGTTTCCGGTTTTTCACAAAATGTTTGAAATGGCAACATAACACGAGAAATGTAATTTAGAAGATGTTTGTTTAAAACAATTTAATTAAAATAACTAAATAATAAACAGATGTGGGTTTATTTTTGTAATTTTTACTTTGTATTAATTAAAAAGTTTTTTTTTATGATTTCTTTTATGTGTAAAAGTAAACAATTTATTTAATTTATTTGTGTATATATTTTATTATTCATCAATTAAAATAGATCGTTGTTCTATGTACTCAACGATATTGTCAACAAGAAAATGGGTTGCAATATAGCGGAATTTTTATTAAAATATGTATCTCAATGTTGAAAATTCGTTAATTTATATTTTGATTTCTTTTCTGCGAACAACGACCTTTAAAGTTACACGATCACCAACAAACTGTTCGTCGCTATTGTTTTCATTTTTCAGTTTTTTTGTGTTCACATCGTTATCAACAAATTGTATTGGTATCTCATTTTCTTTTATTGTTATTTTGGAATACAACCAAATGGGTCTCTTGCCTAGAGAAAAACACGTTCCGTAGGAAAAGTAAACATTTTGTAGGTAGTTAACACTCTTGATATACAACAGTGCTCTTTTTGTTTTAGAGATTCTCAACGAATTTTCTCTTATTGGATGCACATTTTTTAGTTTACAGTTACTTGTTTAGTACGTAACTGTAGTTAACAGTATGACAAGTGTTAAAAAAACTAACGAATACACTCAAAAAAGTTTTAGTTCAAAAAAATTCAGCTAAAAAGGTAATTACCGTTAAAATAACTAAAAATGTGGGTGTTTTAACTGTTGAAAAACAACTAACAAATGCAGTAAAAAACAATTGACTATTTTTTATTACAAAAATATTGAAACAACTAAAAAAAAATGTAAAATTTACTTTTTAAGCAGTTATTTTTATCGATTTTTCAAAAATATATTTTTCTCTCTATTACAACAAAAAGTTTTATATTCTACATCCTTAAAATGTAAATTCAAACTTTCACACGGTACTCCAGTTATTACGTTTTTTTTTGAAATTTTATTATTTTTTTTTTTATTTTTATTAAATTAATAATCATATAATCATATAAATATATATAAATTATATGCTATTACCCTAACCGAGTACTAGCTACTATGACCTTCTGCGCGTTGTAGCGAAAACAGACTAGTGCCTCTGGTGGGAATCGAACCCACGACCCCCACACTGATAAGCCAGCACGCTACCAACTAGCCTACCGGGGCGCGCAGTGAAATTTTATAATTTTTATTTGCAAACTATCAACATATCAATAATTACAAATATATACAATTTTTAAATAGCTAATTGAAATTAACTGTTTACTGCATAATTATTGTTTTTGTAGTTGTCTATTAAAATTATAAAATAACAGCTTCAAGCAACTGTTACAAAAATACAGTATTTTTTGTAAATTGTTTCTTAGTGTACAGTTAGACTAAGTACACTACCGAAAATTGCAGTTCAGTTCCGCTCCACGGAAAGGAATTGTAGTGATACCGTCAACGAAGCTGCTGCTGGCTTATACCTGCTGGAAGGATTCCAGCAGGTAAGACCAAATTTCCCATTAGCATAACTGGCAGATGAGCGGGACGAGCTTCGTTCGACCTAACCTAGCGACCCCAGGATCGTCCAACTAAACCGGTAGATTACACTAGTGTGGCACTATGCACCGCGACCAGAAGTTGGTATTTTGTGCTGCCAACGAATACACCCTATAGGTTCAGGCTCCCTACGAAGCCAACTATCCTACAAGGTAAACAATTCCAAACGTCCGATGGCGTCACTATTCGACCACCAAAATAACGAACCCTCCTGTCGGAGAGCCTCGGACATTTGCAGAGAACATGCTCTGAAGTCTCGGGTTCCAATTCCCAAAACCTGCACGTATCCGTAGAGGATCGTCCCATCTTGTACAATTGATACCTAAGGCCACAGTGTCCCGTGAGGTAACCCGTCACGGTCCTTAGTTCGCCCCTCCCCAGAGGGAGATATAAACAGCCTCGCCTGTCGCTGCCCAGGCGATCTGGCCCAATAGGCCCCAAACACCGACTCCCTCCATCTTCTGAGCCTCTCTCTGACATACCCATTGGGTACGCCACAGAAGGGTTCAGGGCCAATGAATTGTCGACGAGCTCCGCAGTTGGCCAAACAGTCAGTCCGTTCGTTGCCCTCACGCCCCTCATGGCCAGGAACCCAGCCCAGTGTCAAGGAGTTGTTAAGTCCGAGACGATTTAGAGAGTCGATACATTCCTTAACCAGACTCGACGACACATCTTGACACCAAGTGCCGCCTGGCTGTCAGATAGAATGTAGATCGTCGCCCCACGTGTCCTCCTCCGCAGACACTCTTCCACACAGATACAGATAGCGAAGACCTCCGCTGAAATCCGGGTCCGACGACACCCGCCCCGTATCCATGTTCGACTGGTTTGAGCCATCCGTGAACTAGACCCCTGCACCAACCTCCGGTACCCAAGATCCAGTCAACCACGTGCTCCTGTCGAAAATCACAACAAACTAAACCGGTAGATCAGCACATTGGTCAGTGAGTACAAGTGGCATAACTCGCAGATGAGCTGGACGAGCTTCGTTCGACCAACACTAGAGACCCGAGGATCTGCCAACTTAACCGGGAGATCAACACATTTGTCAGCGAGTGCAAGCGGAATAGATCACTTATAATCCTAGCTGGACTTATAATCATAGCTCGACCAACACTAGAGACCCGAGGATCTGCCAACTTAACCGGGAGATCAACACATTGGCCAGCGAGTGCAAGCGGAATAGATCACTTATAATCATGCAACCTCAGCCCCGGAGCCAACAAACTGTGGTCGACTGTGAAATCTCTCTCGAATACCTTCATTAATGACGACAGGGTCTCGATAATATTTGGTGACAGAACCATTTCAGACCCAAAGAGATGCGCGAGCTTTTTCAGCCGTCAGTTTATAGAGCACCCCAAGAGAGAGGGCGAAAACAAATATCGTAAGAAAACTTCACGATCTCCGATTCATTAATGAACCACTAGCTTTCACGACGACAGATGTTGCACAGGCTATCAAAAGTGCCAAATCATCTAAATCACTTAGACCCGACGGAATATCCATGGTGATGCTCAAACAGTTGGATGTTCCGGGAGTAGAGTACCTGACAAAAGTACTCAATTTGTCCTTATCCATCCTGATTGTGCCCGATGTCTCGAACCAGACCAGGGAGCATCATACAGGTGAATCTCCCTATTGTCAGCCATACGACCCTCTTTAGAGACATTGACGACTCTAATCTCCTAAACGGCACGAATAGGTAGATAGTTAATTATCTGTGGTGCCGTCCCCACCCAGAGACAACCAGGAATAAGTTTCATCAATTTTCGTCCAATGTAACAATTTCATCAATATTTATGAAACATTTCATAAACAGCAAGAATTAAAATAACCATATCATGGTCTCTATGAACTTTTTCTGCACAAAAATAATGAAATCCCTACTAATACAAAATATCCTTCAATATAAGTGAAAAATTTCATAAATATGATGAAAGTGATTTTGTTTTTTATGAAATGTTTCATAAATACTATGAAACGCTACATTGGTGAAAATCTATGACACATGTCATAAATATGATGAAGCTTTTCCTTTCAGTGTAGACGTTCGTGGAGTTTCGAAGCAAGAAGTCGAAGCCCCCGATCTTGTTTAATTTTTACATTTCGAAACTCCTGGCACCACCAGCGGGGCTGAAATTGATATTATATGCCGACGACTTTACGATACTGGCGACGGCTCTCAACATTGATAGCGCATGTGGTAGGCTGAACAATTATCTACAGGATCTTACCAGTTTCATCACTGGAAGGAATATGCATTTGTCCCCTGCAAACTCCTCGGCGACTCTTGACGGTCTGACCAAACCCCTTGGGATAAAAAGCTGAAATGTTCTTTCATATATGACCCAACTCCCTGGTATGGTGCTTTTTGGTATTTTGCCTAGAAACGTGGTATAATAGGAGGACAAAGACTCCCCTTTGGCAGCCTGGCCAAACCGCCGAAGCTTGAAACTTGAAATTTGGCATGTAGGCTCCTAATCAGGAGTAGACATCTGTATAGAGCGAGTTTTGGAAATTCGTACGGGGAGGGGCAGTAAGGCGAAAAGTCTTCTCCTTGCCGGCCTGGCCAAAGCACTAAAGCGAGGAACTTTAAATTTGGTATTTGGGTACCTCATCACGTGTAGATATCTGTATTGACGGGATTTTTGGAAATTCCCACAAGGAGGGATAAAAGGGGGAAAATCTCAACCTTGGCAGCCTGGCCAAACCGCTGATGCTATTAACTTGGAACTTAATACGAGATTTCCTAAACAAGATTAGACATCTGTATAGAGCGGATTTTTGAAAATTTCTACGGGGAGGGGCTGAAATGGGAAAAGTTTTTCCCCTTGGCGGCCTGGCCGCACTACTAAAGTGAGGAACTTGAAGTTTGGTGTATGGGTACCTTATCACGAGAAGACATCTGTATTATTTCTGGCAATTCCAGAAACAACAACTATAAAAAAAGTACTAAAACTGATTTTTTCTGTCTGAAATTGTTGTCAGAAATAAACATCAATGAATGGTAGTCCAACAAAAAGTAATTTTAACTATAAATAAATATCCTCACTGACGGCATGGCATGAAACGTATACTATACTATACCCTTTTAGTAAGAAACCTAAATTTTAAATATTTGTTCACTGTTGTATGGGCTAATTCACTGACAAGTTATATTTTGGAACTTTTGAAAAGAACGGCGTAAAATATGGATATATTTGGGGAAATAAATGCCTGCTCCTTAAAGCCGCTTAATTAATGATCATAACAGTTGAATCTAGGAACTTATAATTTGGTGCCGTCATCCGCTAAAGCTGGGTACTAAAAAATATATACAGGGAGGGACAAAAAGATTAAGCCTTCCCATTAGCGGTTTAGGCAGTCTGAAATTTATTATTTTTTTTTTTTTTTTTGAAGTATAGGTTAATTTATTGAATATGTTTTGGTTTTTTTTATAAAATTTTGGAATTCCATTAGGACAGAACTCTGAAACTTGAAATCACAAAAACATCCACTTAACAAGGATAAACTAATTTATTGAAACAAATTCCTTAAAACATAATTCATTTTACATTCTAATATATTCCGATATATAAAACTTCCGGTAACGAAGTACCGAGCTTTTAAGCTCGCTATACTTATTTCATGAAATATTTATAATTTTATTAAAAATATAATACGACTTTTTTTCTCAATAAATCTTTTACTAATGAAAATATTCGCAGTTTTAGGAGATAACATCAAAGCTCACAATAGTTAGATTGGGGGTCAAATGATTAAGGTAAAAAATATACAAAAATTACTTAATTAATGATTGTCCTAAATACCCGCAAAGTTTGGTTGAAAACCGTCCATCGGATCTATAACGTGGCTGTAATGAAATAATAATTCCAAAAGACATTTGAAAACTGCTATATTTTATTTCCATAATGATCCCAAATTGTTTAAACAAAAAAAAAAATTAAACAATTTATTTAACCTTTTCTAATAGATTCCCAAATTAATTTCAATGAAAACCACCAAATTGTCTTTTTTTTACAATATTTTATTTCAGATTATTGTTAATTTTTTGTTGTTTTTATTACACAATACATTATTTTTTTATTTAATAATTGCCACTAATAACTAAACATTATTACATTAATTTCAATAATTTTAATTTTTTTCATAGATAAAATATTTATTCTTTTTATTGAGTTTTTTGTTTACTTATAAACTAATTTTTGCTTGTAACAGATTTTATTTGTTTAATAATATATTAACTTTTATACAATAATCACTTTTTTTAATCATTTATTATATTTTTTTTTAAATAATTAGGGTAAAGCTAAAAATAAAAAGGGAACAATTTGTATAAACCAAGGGATAAAATAATAACTATAAATTGTAGTTTAGAATGAAGAATTAGTTTTTGCAATGCTTATGTATAATAAATTTGAGTTTAGAAAATTATAAGTTATCTTAATACTAGATATAAAACAAAAAAAACTTAAAAAATAATCATGAGTTCCGAATTCTTAAAAAAATATTTTAAAATTAAACATTCCCATATGTTTTTTGATGTTACGTAAACCACATTCAATTGTTTTTTGTTTTATCAAGTGTACAAAAGTTTGGAGATAGTAAGACGAATACTCTTTTGCAATAATTTAAATTTATTTAAAAAATTTTTATAAATCTATTTTTACGATTTCAATCCTTTTGGAACTAAGAATAGAAAACTAATCATGTTAAGTGCAGTTTTATATGAACAGATCTTGAACAACAACAAAAATCTCCCTAAATCTTCACAAATATAATTGCTTACAGTCGTCTCAAAAATGTTGTCTTTAGTTTTTAGTGTAAATTCAATAATCTATTCCCGGACAACTTCATTTTGTATAGAAAGTATGTCAGGCGATTGAGTTTTTTTTTACAAGTTTTAAATAATTATAAAATTTTAGAAACATTTTTAAACATATTTTGATTTTAGAATATGAACAAGTTTTTAGCGAAAATTCAATCTTCTTTTCGTCAGCTTATTATTATTATAGGTTTGACCACCAACCGTTTTTGTAAAAATTAAATATAAATATCCTCTTTCCGATTTCGAACTCCGTTTCGCGGTATCTCGTATAATATCTAAGGCAGGAGTGCCCAAAAGTTCCTTTTGGAAGAGCAAACACCAATACATTTAAAGAAAAACTAATTGTTATTCAATATTTTTTGTTGAAAAAACCAATACATACAAAGAAAAAAGAAAAAAATATTTCAATGTTTACCAGCAAAGCATACGAAAGTGTTGTTGCTTTGCGCTTGCGTGTATACAGTGAAGAACGACAAAAAAACTAATAAGACAAAGTTGTTTGTGTATTTCGTATTGCTAGTGCTGAGCGCTCTATATGTGTATTAAAACACACAGCCTATAGCTAAGTGTTTTTACAAAAACAAATGAGCACCAAGCGCATAGGCCTTGGGCACCCCCTGATCTAAGGTATTCAGTATCAAATTTGATTTACCTACCAATTTGCATTTTTATATTTATTTAATAGTTTCTAAGTCCTTAGGGCCAATAAACCTTTATAGTTTTTTCTTGGTAACGACTTTTTTGACGTAGGTGTCAAACCACATTTTGTCGTACGACTTGATTTTGTGAAGAAATTTTCGGTTGACTTAGTTTTTAACACATTTGAAATAAGTATCAAATATAAAAAAAAAAAAATTTTAAACATGTTTTGATTTTAGATTTTGATGATATGAATAAGTCCTGGTTCACACACGGCAATTATAATTGCGCAATTTTTCTTCAATTCTCCTTTGAAATTGCTTTTGTGTTCACACAGGAAAAGTTTGTTTCAGCAATTTTCGTATATCAACCTGCAGTGTTGAAAATTGCGGATGACAAAACAAAACGGAATTGGAGTACGGGCAAGTCTGTACCCCCTATCATTCTCTTTCCCTCCCTCTTCAATAAACTCAAGAATTGCGCAAGTAAAATTGCCGTGTGTGAACCGAGTCTAAGTTTAATACTACGTTTCCACTTGCGTGTTTTGAGCAAAACATGTGTTTTGTTGAGAAAATTTTTTTGTGAAAAAAATTTTATTTCAAAACACGTCCAAAACACTTTCAGTAGAAACGTAGTATAAAGCATTTTGAAGAGATTTCCATAGATTTTTTTTTTTTTTTTGATGAATTAATTTTCCAATAAATTTTAAAATTAAAAACCCTAAAAGACTTATTTTAGATAAAATATGTAGTATCACCTTAAAATTTTAAACAAAACATATTGGACGAATCAATTTTCTATAAAAATTTTCCGGGTAACCTAATTTTTGGACAACTTAAAAAATACAATACCTTTTACAATAATTATAATTAATTTTTCTTTTAAATATTTGAGAATTTGATTTTTAAACTAAACTAGAGTTCATACTTTATTTATATTGATTTAAAGTGCTTTTTTTTAACACTAAAATTTTAATTTTCAAAATAAAACCAACAAAATAGTATAAAGTATATATATATATATAGTAAACTTAAATAATCTGGTATGTGATGAATTTCAATTTCGATCGAAATTTAAAATTTAATCGATTATAATTTGTTGCAGAAAACACCTAATTGTCTGAAACTTTTATCAATCGATTTAGTTTAAACAGATATTTCAAATTATGACATTTAATTTTGTTCAAAATTAAAATGTTGCGAAATAAGATCAAAATTTTTTATTTCGATCGAAAGTGAAATTCATCACATACCAGAATAACTAAATACTTGTGATAATAACTTAACTAAATCAATTTTTAATATTGTTTTGCATGAAATTAATGCTCGTTTGTTTACTCGATTATTTTTTTTAGTAGATTTTCATATAGATTCATAAGGAAAAAGGCAGTTCAGATACAATTAAAATATTTTGTTTTTCTTCTCTATTTTAATTACTTAAAAATATCAACATTTAGTGCAATAATTTAAATTAATAGACAAAAAATTATTAGCATGTCCCATAAATTTTGTATAAAAATATTTTAATAATATAAATGCAACATTTATGGGACATGCTAAATCGTTTTGTAGGTAATAAAATTTTGGCTTTTTCTTTAAAAGACATTATTATATTGCTGTGCATAAACATATTTTTTGTTTTTTTTTTTCAATTCATTTTGTTTTACCAAAATTTTTTAACGTTTTTTTACAGTTTTATAATAAATTCTTTGAAAATTTTGTTTTTTTTTCTGTTTTGTTTTTAAATCGTTTTTGATTTTGATTTCAATAATATTTGTTTTAAATTATTTGTATAAGTTGGTTATATAAATATTCTTTGCATCATTATCCAAACCTAATCAAACAACCGAATCTTTGCGTATCCTTTAAAGAGATTGAGAAAGGAATTGTTATAAAACATTGTATTGACTATACTGTTGCCAAATTAGCTATTTTCTCGTCATATCTGGCGATTTTTAAATGCATTTAACTGGATAAAACATGGTTAAGCCAATAGCGGAAAATCTAGCGACTTTTTGCAAGTCAGTCTTGGCGTACTTCTTAGCTATTTATGGCTAAATTTTAAATCAAGACTTAAAAAATTAACAAAATTGTAATGCTTAACTTTAAAGAAAAATTCCAAAAGTTCGAAAATGTTTGGCTTTTTTTTTTTGGTAATTTTTAAACCGATTTTGAAAAGTTCGTCGAATTTGGCGATTTATTGCTAAATTTTTAAATTATTATATAGTTAGTAAAGGTTTCATATAGCGATATTTTTCGAAAAAATTTGACAACAGTAATTAAATGCTGGTTAAAATTAACTCTACAACACTTACCACATATAATTTTCAGTTTGAGGAGCTCTCATTACACCAACACCACCACCCAAGCGTCTATAGTTCATGCAACCACAAAGACGCCATTGATTTGTTTCGGTATCATAAACTTCTATGGTTTTTAAATATGCTGAACCATCGAAACCTCCTACAGCATACAATTGGCCATTAACAACAGCCAAACCAACCTGAAATTCATAAAAATAATACATTCGATTTTTTTTTGTGATTTAAAGTTTTCAATTTTACTTACACCACTACGTCTTGATGTCATGGCAACAATAGGACTCCAAGTATTTGTATGAGGATTATAACGTTCAGCAGATGATAATTCCATACAATCATCACGTCCCCCCAACAGCATAAATATAATTATTAAAAACAGCACAGCCCAAATGTTTGCGACGGGTGGACATGGGACTAACAGCTACCCACTTATTTTGTCTATAAAATAATCAAGTTATTCAAGCCGTTCTTTGCTAAAATATAATTAAGAAAACTTACCTGGGATCATAACGTTCAACAGTATTTAAAGGACATTGACCATCAGAACCGCCAATAGCATAAAGATAACCACCCAAAACGGCTACGGCCACACCCAGACGTCTTGTGGTCATGGGGCTACCTAAAGAGAAATATAAAATAAAATGTTGTTAGATAAGGCTCAGACTTAAAATTTATATTAATCATAGGCTTTTGCTGAAAATTTCAGATAAAATCAATTGAAATTCAGATTTTTCATATGCTATTTAGAAAATATCATTTGAAATTAAGATAATATCAATTAAAATTTAGAAACACATCAATTAATATTCATAATATATCAATTGAAATTAATAAAATATCAATTGAAATTCAGAAATTATCATTTGAAATGTATATCAAATGTTTTTTAAATTTCAATTGATATATTTTGAACTTCAAGTAATTCTTTCTTAATTTTCTCAATATAAATTGTTATTTTCTGAATTACGATTAATGTTTCTGAATTTCAATTTTCATATTCCAAATTTTAAGTGATATTTTCTGTATTTCAATTCATATTTCTGAATGTCAAATGATATTTTCAGAATTTCTGAAATTCAAATGAAAATTTCAATTAATATTTTTTTGAGTTTCAAACAGAAATTCTTAATTTCAATTAAGATTTTCTAAAATACGATTGTAAAAGCTTTAGACAACAGAAATTTGTATCATTAACCCATTAGTGCAAAGCTTCTATTTATGCTCGGTAATTTTATGCTCTTTGCAATGATATTTTTTAATATGAAGTTGAATCTTTAACAGTATTTTATTCTTGGTCCGATAGGTCAGATTTTCAAAAATTATTGAAAACGGAACATTTATGATTTAAAATTTATTTCGAAAAACATTTTTTGAAGGTGATTCTAATCAATAAATAATTCTTTTAATTTTTATTATTTCAATTAGAAATTTTATTAATTAAAATTTCGATCCTTAAAGTTTTCTTCCAGTTAAAATATGTAAAAGTATTTTAAATATATTTAAATTCATTTTTAAATTTAATCAATCTTAAATTTCTCTAATTCCTCAACATCTAAATTTCTTTTAATAATTTTTAACTCCCGCTCAAACTTGCATCAATTGAATAAGTATTTCAATCTATAAATTTTTCTTCATACCTTTGACCATTTATTTCTTTGGGATCATATCGTTCAACATGATTTAAACACTGTACACCATCTTGGCCACCAACAGCATATAGAAAACCATCCAATACAGCCACTCCGACACTGGTACGACATGAGGTAGTTGGTGCTACATCACAAGAACCATTGATTTGTCTGTGGATCATAACGTTCAATGCTATTCAAGTAACTTTGTCCATCATGACCACCAACAGCATAAAGTAAATCATTGAGTACGGCTACACCAACACCACAACGACGTTTACTCATTGGTGCTACCATTTTCCAGTCATTGGTCTGTGGATCGAAGCGTTCGACCGAAGCAATAGCATCACCGGAACACCAACCACCAACAGCAAATAAAACTTCACCACGACGTGTAGGTTTACGTGGACGTGTACGAGGTCCCTGCATAAGGGGACGTTCTTGAGGAAGTAGTAACAAATAATTTTTAGCCTCATCGACTAAATCACGGCAGGCCTCATCGGAGCGTACCAGCAAATCGGAGCCAACAGTACCAACCAAAAATTTGGGTGATAATAATGGAAGACGTACATGTTGTAAAACCTAAAAAAAAAATTTTTGTTTTTTAAAAACCGCTTTAAAATGTTTCCAATTTTCTCCTAAACTAACCTGAGCTAAATGTTGTCTTCTATCGGCAATATTATACTTCAACCAGGACATAACCGCATTAAAAACTTGCTCCTCTGAGCGCACATTCAATTCATCACTGCATATAATATCAACCAACTGGCCAACCGGCAATAATAAAAACTCTTCACTTTCCATAACTTCTTGAAAATTATGTTGGGTAAATTTATCAGCAATTCGCAATAGTTCGCGACATGAGTGTGTATCGGCAAATGCTCGTATACCCAAACAATTAGTAGGATCTAATTGGCGTTTCAAAAATTCACAACAAATATCTTGTATTTCCACAAGTTGTAGCAGACATGCAGCCGGTAGTAGGGTCTGAACATTTGATTCTTCTACCACAATATGGGCTGTATAGCAAAAATCTATTAAAAGTTCCATAGCATTTTCATCGATATCACGTATAGTGACTTCGGTTTTGGCGAGATTCTTCTAATTCTCCGGTAAACATGGCTCGAAAATATGGTGAGCAGGCGGATAAATAACACGATGTGCAAATATTTTACGGCCACCTACATTAAGGACAACATCGCAGAGTTCACGATGTCTGCGTAACATATTTAATTCGGATAGTGTAACTTTTGGATGCTTATCGGAAGTGTGAGCCATACGAGCTGGCGATTGTGGTCTATCCACACCACTACCACCAGCTGCAGTGCCCGCACCGCCATTGGCTCCAGGTAGTAAAGGATCACCCATTCTATTAGCTGCTAAGCGCAGCGGGGCAGAAGCCCAACCCCACACCGCGTCTATCTGTAATAAATAATATAAAAAATCAATAATAACACACAATTTTTACTTTTGTAAATTTAATAAACTCAAAATGATTCAATTACTGTATTAAATCATTTTGTGTAAAATGTATTTTTAAAAATGATCTCTATATTCCAAACAAATCTCACGCAAATCCGTTCAATATGAATAGACAACAACAACACAAACTTATTATGTAGCGTTGGTTAT
Organism: Delia radicum; assembly: GCA_021234595.1. NCBI lineage: Eukaryota > Metazoa > Arthropoda > Insecta > Diptera > Anthomyiidae > Delia > Delia radicum. The sequence goes on along the minus strand of JAEKOY010000145.1, from coordinate 9,323 downwards.
TTTTAGAAAAAAAAAATAAAAAATCACGTGCATAGAAAACGCTTGTTGGACTCTTTAATATAAAAAGTTTATAACAATAAATTATAATTCAATTTATAAATAGATTAACAAACAAACAAAAAAAAAAACTATCCACAAACCTTTATATATAAAATATTTTTCCACTTGTGTGGTTTGTTATACCCAGCAAAAATAATGCGAAGTAGTTCCAAATAAACAACATTTTCATTACACGCAAAGTAGCTACTACTACTACTACTAATTTTTCTGATCTAATGCTGGTCTTTTAGATCACTTCCTAAACTTAGCATATAATGTCATCATATACAAGGCTAACTAGTAGAAATGTCACGAATGTTACAATTTGGTATTTGACATACTCGAATGGAACCGCGAGTTTGTGTATTTTAACAACTATTTTCTTTAATCTAGATGTCGCTTGAATTTGTGTTTTCTGACCTTTAATTTAAAAAATAATGATTACAAAATATCAGACTTAACAATAGTTTTCTTTCTTTTCAGTTGAACGAAAAACTATTATTTCGCTTTGTTTTTAAAGCTAGAAAGTTGTATAAAAGTTTTTTTTTTTAATTATAACATTTTAAGCACTCCTACAGATACATATTTATCACTCAGTAAAAAAGATGTGACTTGACATCATACCTTAATCACTAATTAAAATAACAAATTAAGTTCTATGAAAAAGAACACCCAAAAATACAATCTTTCATAACCTTACACATAGTACTTTTAATATAGTGAAGTTTGAGGAATTTGCATTACCTCCGTTCTATGACAAACCCATGTTAAAATTATGCGTGATTTTTTTTTTTTTTTTTTTTTTTTTATTAATTAATAATCATATACAGTAATTTCCGTTTAATTGATTTTGCCAAATTGCAAGGTTTTTGTAGCAATTAAGCGGGAAAGCATTTTAGCCGATACTCTGTTAATTGATTTACTGACGCAATTAAAAGGAACCCGAATTGTGTTTTGGAACAATTTTCGATAATGTTTATTTCCATATCATCAAACTCATTGGAAAAAAGATTTTTTGGTAAGAAATATTCCCGAAGGATATTAAGACTATCCAATGCTTCTTTACTTGAAGGAGGATTGTCCAAAATTTCTTCGGTATCTTCTTCTTAGGAAGACTCTGAAGTCAAAACTTGTTCGATTTCTTTAAATATCTCCTAATCTGTGAGTTGTCCACAGCATGGTAAGTTATCGTCGCATCGAACGTAATTTTCAAATTGACGTTAGTTTTCAACATCAAGACAGACTTCCACAATATCTTCCTCTAAATCGGCATGGGTGGAAGGAATGAACCTTGCCTAAAATTTTAAGATGAAAAAGTGAACATATGTTGTTATTGCACAGGTGAAGTACCGCTTTCAATTAACGCAAAATTACCTTTTTGAAGCAGTTAGTAATAGTAGTAGGTTTAACAAGCCACCAAGAATTTTTAATAAAATGCATGCATTGAAAATACTTAAGCTTTTTGCGAAATCGCCAATAGTTTTTTAGCTCTCTATTGCAGAAATTTGTTTGCGTACAATGTTTTGTCGGTAGTAATATTTGAAACAGTGAATAATACCCTGATCTAGGGGTTGCGCTATTGATGTTGTATAAGCTGGTAAATATTGAAGGTCAATGTTTGCTAATACTGCTGATGTCTTATGAGAAGATGCATTATCAACGAAAAATATTATTTTGCGTCCTTGTTTTTCCATTTCAGCATCAAGGAAAGCAAAATTGTTTGCCATAAACTTTGGGTCATCCAAGCGTTATTCTGTGAGTAATACTCAAGAGGCAAAATTTTGTTTTTGAAACACCGAGGATTTTTCGACTTACCAACGACAATAACTTTTTATAATCCCTGGCTACGTTGCAATAAAGACTAATGTCAAACGTTCTTTGGAACTTTAAAGCCTCGTGTTGTGGTCCCCTTTTTGCTTAAGTTGAATTTGGCAAAGCTCTGAAAAATAAACCGCTTTCATCAGCATTACATATTTCTGTAGTCTTATATTTCGAAATTAAAGCAGTATCAAAGAAAACATTTGCGGCATCAAAATCAGCAGATGCACCTTCTCCTTGAACTTTTCTTAGTGTTATGCGTTCTGGGAATTGAAATCTACTTTCATTTTTACAGCAAATTTTTTCGTTTTTTCCAAAATCATGTTGCGTGAAATCAGTGCACCAGATTGACGCATTTGTTTAAACCACAGTAACAATTAACCAGCACTTTTGTATGTGGTTTTCAAAAAAGGTTTTATATTTTGAATCAATTAAAAGGGTTTGTCGCAATTAAACGGAGCTCATTTAAACGGGGATTTTTCCATATATATTATATTGATATTTTTCATTGCTTTATTTTGAGAATAATTAAGCGGGTAAATCAATTAAGCGGGGAACAATTAAGCGGAAATTACTGTAATTACAAATTATATACTATTACCCTAACCGAGCACTACGTACGATTACTCTTTCATCTCGAAAACCACTTTTGAGACCATTTTCATGATAATGTAGTGATTACCTTTATTTCAACAAAAAGGTATTATTTCGAGTTAATACAAAAGTTCAAATAGAAATGAATCGTATATTTTCATAAAAAAAGGTATTATTTTAATTTGAGTCTTATTTATGTTAAAAATAATCAAACTGTTTTATTTATATTTGGTTGTATTTTGAGTTGATACTGTTTTGTGATAAATTGTTTATTCTATAAATTTAAATCGATAACATTTCAAAAAAAATGGTATTAACTCAAATATTGATTTTTTTTTTTTGCAATGAGTGGTAAAATTTAAAACAAAAACAATGTATATATATTTTCAAATGGAATTTGCTTATTATGATATGTTTGAATTTTCAAATTCTGTTAAAATGTGGCCATAAACAGTTTTTTGACTCTACTGAAAATTTTAAAATTTTGAGTTAATACCCTCTTGTTGATCAAGTGCGATATGTATGCATTTAAAGAAACTAAGTAAAATATGCACTTAAGGTAAAATATGCAAAAATATGCACTAACAAATCGATGCCATTTGGACGCAAATACTTTAATTCGAAAATATATTTTATTTATGCTGTTAAGTAAAAAACTTCATTTGCATGAACTTCCGATCCTTGGTAATTACCAAGAACCATTTGACAACAACAACAAATTCGTTTTTCTGACGAACTTTAACCTTGATAACGGTAATTTATGTAAACAGACAAACATATTCATACGCACAAAATTTAGCTCATCCTTTACATGCCCTTCCCTGACCTACCATTTTAAAAATATAAAACGATTAAAAATCATGTAACAATTATAAACAAAATAAAAAAACAGGAGATAAACTAATAAAGTTAAAAATAAAATTAAAAAACAGACATTCTGTTTTAGAAACAAAAGAAAACATTTTGCTAAAAAAAACCCTATTACAAGATACAAACACACACAATTACGCACTTATTAGGGTAGCCACCCTCAAAGGTGCCTACATTGTTGTAAAATTACAACATACGCATACTTCCAAACAACAGCTGTAGGCACCTTCTTACATTCCATTTGACCATTTGTTTTACATTGAACAAAGAAAGAAATGTATGTATTTTCAGATTTTTGATTATTTTTAGTAAATTTTTTTTTAAACAACCAATTCCATACCTTTGCGTCTTTTTGTTCCACAGAAAAACCAACAAATCCACAACACCACCAGCACGCCCAACAGGCCGAAGCTTTCGAAAATGCAATTTTCGTTGCTTCCTCAGACTAAACTTTAGTATAACATTTGTTGTTGTTGTTTAGATTTGTAACAAATTATTCAATTTTAATAATTATTTCAAAATTTCATCCCCAATTTAGTAAGCAGCAGCTAATCAATTATTCACATGCAAATTTGCTTCTTTTTTTTAATTAGTTTGAGACTCCAATGTTACATAATAATAAGTTGTTGTAATAAAACAAAATCTATAATTTTTTTTTTTCTACTTTTCTCACTACACCTTATTTTTTTATGTACACAATGATATTTTCAATTGGATTTTTCTAAGCTTTTCTTTCTTTTATATTTAAATATTTTATAAGCTTCTTATTTTAATTGCTCTTTTATTTTGATTTTTAATTAATCATTTTATTTGCGGAATTATTATTAACAATTGGATTTTTGTGATGAAAACTGTAACACTAAGAAAAATAGCTGAATTTCTATTTTCTGTTCGGCAGAGTGTTGCCAGAGAATTTTTTAATAAATAAGCCTACACTTAATAAGAAAAAATCCCAATCTAAATACCCAACACAAATTCTGAACCACAAAAATATAGTTGCTGCCAAGTTAATTAGGGAAATAGGGAGCAACTAATAAAGTTTATTGGCAAATATTATGAGAAAACTAGTAACAATTTGACATGTTTTTACTTGTTTCTAATTAATAATTCATGTAACTTTATTAGTTTGAAGTTGTTCTAATTGGCAACGAATTTTTCCCGACTTCTGGCAACACCTGCTTCAGTTTTGAAAAAGTAGTGAGTAACTTGATACTAAAGTACTTGCTTTCTGACAAGTAATATACTCAGTACCTTCAGAGTCACTGTTGCCAACTTGGTGCTTTTACCGCTAAAGCTTTGTATGTTGTTTCGTACTTTTAAGAAACTTCATAACAAAAATTACTTATCGTGAGTACCAGAGTAAAAGCCACCGGTATATTATAAATTACAATTAAAAAAAATACATTGTTTTAGCAAAGGAATGAAAAAATCCATTTTTATTCCTAAAATGGTGTTTTTTTTAACTGTTACAGTTAAAAATTTTGATAAATTTTAACATCTAGCGTTTTGTTATTCTGGCTGCGAGTTTTGCTTCAATCATGTTGGCATTACTGTCAGCATATTGTAAAACGCGTATACAAAAAATTCTACGTTTTTTTTTGTTTTGTCAAAAATCGCTATTTTGGCATGTCTGGTGAAATTGATATGAAGAAAGTCAACAAAAGAGGACTAGAAAAGAAAGTAATCTATACAATAGATTTTAATAAAACAAAGAAATTAATTTAAAATAATTAAACTATTAGTTATTGAACAAAAACATGCAAGTGTTTTAAATTCCGTTAAGGGCACAGCCTTAATGTAGCCGAATATTTAACTCCAGTTTTAAAGGTAATGTAGAAAGAAAAAAGTGTGAGAAACATTTGCTAATATGTAGTAAGTGGTGGTTATACATTTGGGGTGGTCTTGATAAGATGATGGAATGTTAAGGCTATACATCTTTTAATGCAACGAATAAAAAATGAGTCATAAAAGCATAAATTTTATGCCATTTTGTAAATATTCATAGGAATCCAAATTTCGAGAAACCGGTGTTTTTAACACCAGAGGAATTTGTGGCGGCCGGTGAGCATTTGGTGCATCATTGTCCACCTGGCAGTGGGCTGCTGGAGATGATAATAAAACTAAGACGTATTTGCCTAAAGGTAATAGTGCATTATTTATGGGATTTTTTGGGATAATTTTAAATATTGCAGACAAACAATTTTTGATAACCCGTAACGTTCCTTGCTATCGAAGATGCAAACAAATGGAATATGTGGGTGAGGAAACAGTGGTCGAAGAGGAAGGTGGCGATGGTGGTTGGGTAGAAACTCATCAATTGAATGAAGATGGTACTACACCGGAAATAGATAAAATATGTGAATTAAACTTTAGATGATAGCAAGGGTATACCTTAAAGTCACGGTATTTAAGTCAAATTTTAACATGGCCTATGTTTTTGATGATTCAGGATGATATGGAAACACCTGATTGTGATCAACCCGGAGATATGAATGATGTTGGTGCTGCTGGTGGTGGCGATGATGAAGAAGATGATGATGAAGCTCTAGATATGGATGAATTTGAGGAAAGTGGTATGTTGGATTTGGTAGATCCGGCAGTGGCTCTTACTACCAGGAAATCAGATAAATTGGAAACCACTAAAAAAGAAGGAGGCGGAGAGGCAGCTGCTGCCATGGACTCTGGAGATTCTGTATTACATACACGTACCTATGATTTACATATAACTTATGATAAATACTATCAGACACCACGTCTTTGGGTCGTGGGTTATGATGAGGTATACTTTAAAAACTTTAACACTTCAAATAGTTCTTTATTGGTATATTTCCCATCTAGAACCGTAAACCTTTAACTGTCGAACAAATGTATGAAGATGTCTCTCAAGATCATGCTAAAAAGACTGTTACCATGGAATCCCAATCCCCATTTGCCGGTCCCAATATTGCTTCGGTCCATCCTTGTCGTCATGCTGATATAATGAAGAAAATTATACAAACTGTGGAAGAGGGTGGTGGTGAATTGGGTGTGCATTTATATTTGATAATATTCTTGAAATTTGTACAAACTGTTATACCCACTATAGAATATGATTTTACCCAGAATTTCAATTTATCTTAAATTTTAAAGGAAATTTTTAAAAGTTTATTGCTTAAAGGCTTTCTTATATCTTTTCAAATTGCCATAATTGCATTAAATTAATAAAACCGAATTTTAATTACATGTTTTTCTTTAAATTTTAGTATATGTGTATATTTTTTTAATTATATTTTTATTAATTTTTAATAAAGCATATAATTAATTCTTGCATACAATAACTAAAATTTTGCTTTAAGAAATAAAGTTTATTAAAAAAATACGAATTATATTTTTTTTAACCTGCTTACTATCACAAAATAGTCAAAGTGGGCTAAAGGGCTTAATTTAGTTAGAATGGCCCGAAGGGCTCGGTTGGTTTTTTGAAATAAATTAAATTAAAATATCTTTGGTTAACATTAAACACTAGTTATTGTTAGAAAAGTTACCTTTTTAAGAAATTAAACAAAATTTTTTTAATAATCTGTTTTCATATCTCAGATAGCGAAATTTGTATATTTTTAAGGGTTCTTATTCTATGAATCGAAATTAATCAAATAAATTTTTGATAAATGGAGATTTTTTATTGGACTTATTAAGATGCGATTTTAAGTGCCAAATTAAAGAAAAGTCTGTGAATTCAATAAATCGGAAAAAACTTCGGTGGCCGTTTATTTAACTTTTTATCTAAACTTTGGCTTTTTCCTTAAATTTTTCACTCAAAAAGCCGTTGTAGCTTAACAAATTGTTTTCAATATCCAAATTTGTCCACATTATCTCTAAATACCAAAAAAGCCATTCAAATATCGTTGTTTGGCCGAAGTCTTCGGCCGGAGACTAAATAAAATACATTTATGAAATTTAAAAATTTTATTGTCAAAAATTGCTAATTTTTTTTGACCAAAATATGAGTCTTCTAAAAAGAATCGTTAAAGACACAAACATTTTAGGAAAATTATTTAATCCAAAAATCGCTTCAGAAGCAAGAAAGTGTTAAAATTTCAAATAATTAAATATTATTAAATGAACACAATTTTTCAAAAATTCTAAAAACATATTTATCTTAACATGAAACCGTTGATAGTAAACTCAAAGTAAGATTTAAGCTTTTAATAAGGTCTTATTTTAGATCATATAGGACACCTCGAAAGGACTTCGTCTTAACTTAAAAACATATGAAATTTGGCAGAACGATTAAAGTTAGTAGTAATATCGCACACCCAGTTCAAAAGTGACTCAACTCAAAATTTAAATTTTCGGTTTTATATGCTATATATATTTAAGTTAAGGTGCTCCAATTCGCGTTTTTCGAAAAATAAATCGCCACTATCTTAAGTAGAAGCACCAAAAAGTATACTTTTGGACTGCAAGTTATATTTTTGTAAGAGGAATAATTTATGCCTAAACTTATTTGTTATTTATGGATTAGTTTTAAGGATTCGCTATAAACCTATTTGGTCCCATATCGCCTAGAGTACACTTATAATAATCCATGCTAAAATACAAAAAAAATGTCAAAACTACTACATATTTTGTGAAATGACCAAATTTTCGTGTATTTTACAAAAATTTTTGTTAGTTTGACATTTCATATCAGTGAAGGCAACAACAAAAAAATTTGGTCCAAAAAAAAACACATTTTTACCTGATACGCGTGGTATAAAATTTCATCGCAGAAATGCTTAGGCCGGTTTGAGAATTAAAATTTATATTGTTTACAGAAGTACTAAAAATTGATTATCAACGAGAAATAAAAATTAAAAAAAATAATTTATATACGAGCCTTTTAAGGTTTAATATATATTACTTGTATACCACCTCGCTCAAATATATAGTTTTAATTTCCCCTGATTTTTTCTATACTCTCTTTCTCTTTCTACACTAACGATATAAAAACATACACACATGATGAATTGTATTTCAAATAAATTATGTGTGTTTGGTTAAATCAACATAAAGCAATGAATGGTAATACCAACTTTCGAAAAAAACAAAAATTTTCCATAAAATATTGTTGATGTGGTTAAATTATTTGCTGAGATAAATGTTTTATGTTTGCGGGCATAAAATCTTAACCCTCTTCAAGAGTTTTATGTGTTTGTTGAGTTAGAAAATATTGTTTTTGTTTCGATTATGAGGGCAGTAGTCAGGGATGGAAAATTCAGAACGTTAGTACATTTTTCAGTACTGGGTTACTTGAAAATGTACCACAGTACACTACAACCGTTATTTACTCTTTCAGCAAATAAAAAAAATTTTTAAATTTTGGTATGAAGAAATTTAACTTCAGAAACTAAATTCAGTTTTTAAAGTTTCTATGGCATTTAAAAAAAATTTAAACAATTAAATAATTTCGAACAGGGCGTATCGTTTGAGGTAAAAAAATCGCTAATTGATTTCGCTGTATTTTTAGTATATAATTTAAAAAGCGTAACATTTAGATAGCAGAAACGCTTGACATATTAATGCATAACGTTTCCTGGCAATTTTTAAAAAATTCTGGTTTGTTTTTAAAAAATTAATATTGTCCATAAAAGAATTTTGCAAAAAAAAAAAAATTTTTTAATTTGACTAGCGTAAACGAAAATTGGTTAACTAACGAATTTCAAATGATTGTTTAACCCTGCAAGAAAATGAATGAAACTAAAATTATACCTTCTCAATTTAATTTTTATTTAAAAATTTCAATCTGAAGAGCAGTTGTTTGCTCTTCAGCAAACATCCGTTTAAAGGGACACTACACACTAATGGGTTAATTGACATCACCAATTTGATCTCTTGTCAGGTATATGAGATACACAAAATCAACATCATCCTCCTCTTCCACTTCTCATTCTATTTATTACATGCGTGAGTTAATTTCAAAGCAAACTCCCAGTTTTTTGTATATTTGGCCTTAAAACATTGATGGGCACACAATTTTAAAG
>JAEKOY010000144.1:0-38327 GCA_021234595.1 Delia radicum | reverse complement strand
AAAAATATTCGTTGAATATTGTAATTCTTAAATAGCTTAATATTTGCATGTTAAAACTACATGGTGTATGTGGAGTTTTAATGTATGTATTATTTATTACTCATATGAGATGTTGGTTTAACATACAAATATTAAAATATTTAAAAATATTTTCCGAAAATACTTAATTTTTATTGGTCTGATAAAGCAGAATAAATACTGTTAGTTTGCTGCGATATAACTTTTTTTAGCTGGACAGTCAGCTTGGATAGCGATATATTTGAAATGTTTCGATCGGTCAGATGTTAAAAAATTATATTTTTGATCCATAATGAGTTAAAATAATTGGCATTCCAAAATTTCGTCTAAAAGCTGAATACTTACTAACGCAGTTTTGCGCATTAGAGTATCATTCCGTATACTTTGTGCTCACGTTCTTAACTTATTCAAGTGAATATTCTTTTGATTGTGTTATTAAAATTGTTCATGTACTGCAGCACTCATACACAATATTGTAAAATATAGTAACGAATTTAGCAAAATGTGCTATCGTATCACAACATATGGGTAATTTTAGAAAAATATTTCAAAATCAAATTTCTTAGTATCGAAGGGCTTTACTATTTACACTCATAATATTCCGTTCATAACAAATTTTCGTTTATTTGACTAAAGTTTATGTTATTGTGGAATATTTCGTATTTTTATGTATCAACAATTATCAGTGTAAAATTTTAACAACATTTTCTTTATAAAATTTCGAAAAAAATCTTGAGATTGTAGAAAATTATCAGATTTTGGAATCTTTGTTCTGTAAAAAATCAGGTAATTATAAAACTACATTCACAGTGAACCCAAAAATACGTATTTTCGTTTTTTATGTTCAAGTTTTCGATTTAAGATTTGTATCGAACTTGAAAGTCGAAAACTTAAAAAAACCGAAAATATATTTTTTGCGGTTTCAGTGTAAATGTAGTTTAAGATATTTTTACATAGAAATTTCTTTAAAGCTAAACAACTTTCATATAAAAAAATTCTTTCATTTTGAAAACTTTTAGATTATATTTTTGTCCCTCAGGAAATCCTTGATATTTTGCGCAAGGCTTATTTAAAAAATTTCTCAAAAAAAAAAAAAATATTTTGGGTACCTTTTCTGATTCTTAGATTATTTTTTATCAAAAATTTTTTTAACGTAAAAATTTTGAAAATATATTGTATAGATTATTGAGAATATCATATGGAACCAACCATATAAAGATTTTTTTAGAATATTCTCTGTACAATAACACTTTGACTTTTAAGACATTCATAGTTACCGCTCCACACATGATGCATGTAGTACATACTGGGGTGTTGTTTCATACTTAATGAGTTTCAATTAGTTAAAACTTTACAAAGGCCTCAAATTAACCCAATTTGTTGTTAATTATTTAACAACAACAAAAATTGTGTTAATTATAAAAGACATGATGTTGTTAAAAGTTAACTTTCAAAGTATTTGCAAAATAATATTTTTGGCAAATGCGAATAAAATATGCCAAAGTGAAGTATGAATCTGACCTTAGAATTGTCCCAGCTTTTTGAAATATTTTGACGTAAAAGTGAAAAAAAATTACATCGTATAAAATATTCAGGTATTTTTTTCAAATAGCTAGTAAAAGAACAGTTCTAGACCATTAAAATCAATTTTAAACTTACAAAGATCTGCATTGTTTTCCGAGAAATCATGTTTTGAAGTTATTGAGATTGGCTAATTTGGCGATATGCAGCATACCTGAGAATTTTTCGTTGGCTTTGAAATTTAATTGGCATTACTTATTGTCAATTGGCATTGATTATATCAATGCGTCTTAACGTTAATTTTTACCTGACTTTGCATGCACGTTTTTTAGCATTGCCAACCGAAATTGTATCAAAACACAGAGTTGCACATAGTAGCCAGATACAAAGTTGGTTTAACTATTAATCGAAAAGACAATGGTTTAATCGACCTTCATTAAGCAGTTAATCACACATTTTAGTAGATTAACTTTTTTGTAAATTTCCTAAAAGATAAAAATCTAAAGTACACTCAAATAAAAAAGTTAGTAAAGTCAGCAAAAAATTTTGCTGAGTCAGCAAAATTTTAGTCAGGAGGGTGCTGCGAAAAAATTGCTAATGTCAGCAAAATCAAAATTAGTAGATTCAGCAAAAGTTTTGCTAACACTTGCTAAAAATTAATAAAATTTTTGCTGAATATTAGTAGACTGAAAAAAACTCAAAATATTTGTAGAAAAATTATACTTTAGTTAATTTATTTGCTTTGTGATTCTTTTTAAAATAATTTACAATACGTTACAAAGTATAAAAATGTTCATACTCCCAAATTAACAACATGAATTAATGTAATATCTAAAAACAATAGAAATAATTATATGTAACATAAACGAAATTACTTTTGAACTACTTACATCAATGATTGTCTAAATGATGCGATCTTTTAAAGGAACGCAAATGCCGCAGAGAATTATAGAAACAAAAAAATAACAACCCTTTTTTTGCAATAAGAAAACTTAACCATAAAAATCTACCTAAGATGTTTGTCTTTGCCTTTCGCTATAGTCTGTCTACCTTAAGTATATTTGTTTGCAATTTGACCACACAAGATTATTAACCCTTAAACCACTGAAAATTTTAACTTCGCCTGTAATAGGATTTAAGTGATGACCGTCTGTAGACGGTCTTAGGGATTTAAGGGTTAATTTCTATAAACATTTAGTTTACAAATACACATTTAATCTTTATTAAATTTAAATATTTTAATTTGTCTTTTATTTAATTAATAGACAATTACTTTCACAAGCCGGTGACGACGCAGCATTTAAGTTGTTTAATCCACAATTTTGTTTTATGTATGAAAAACAGATACAAAAAACTTCCATGGTTGATTTTTTTATATTATGTCTTACTAGAGTTGTACTTTTTAGTATAATTTTCCTCGTCAGTACTACATAGTGACATGCGGCGACATCTAATTCATTCTGCGTATATCTTTCAATCTGGTTGTCGTTCACACTATTGGTGTGCTAATCAGTACAATTTTTTTTTAGCAAAATAAATTAGTAAAACATTAGTAAAATATTAGTAAAACATTAGTTCAAAACAGTTAACTGCTGAATAAGTATAACTAAAATTTTAGTTTAAAACATAATTTTCGCAAAAAATTTTTTGAAAAATAGTGTACTGATTTACAAGATGTTGTACTAACTTTTCTACTAACTTATTTTTTTGAGTGTACAGTTTCATTTTCAAGTAATTTAAATTTAACTAAAATTAAATGAAATAGAAACTGTTATTGTGATTTAATCGAAATCCTCAATGCGCTAATTCACACTTGAAAAAGCACTTTGCGGTCATCATATATTATAAAAATTTCTACCACAAAACGATTCGATTTAAATCAAAAGATGATGATGATGATGCCTCTGGTGAAGATGACAACATACATATTAAAAGTCATAATTTGACAACACCTAATTGTGATTTTTTTTCTATACTTCAATTTTTTATACTACAGACATCATTTGAAATCTTCTCATGGACACATTGTCAATAACATGGTATCAGCGGATGACCATTGATATGAAAAATTATAAACATTTTAACTAAATGACAAGTTCATATGACACATACATACTTTGTATAGTTACTGTCGCGTTGTACATTAAATTAGAATGTAGATTTAATTGAAATAAATTTAATTTTTGCAATCAACCAACAAATAAGATTAAATCATTTATAATAAAAACGTTTTAGTATGCATTAAGTTGTTTTTTTTTATTTAATATAACTTCTGTTAACTGTCAGTTGTAATTAAATTATAAATTTTATTCGTCTATTTTTATTTTCAGCTTAAATAATTTTAATTTAACTTAAAGAGACTTATTGACTATAAACGAAAAGGAAAAGGGAAATCCAGTGAAACGAATAAAAATGCCGGCGGAAACTAAAACAGCAGCCGCCGCGGAGACGGAAACACCTACAAAGGGTAAAAAATCAGCTAGCAATAATTCAAAAGCAGCCTTAGCTCGTATTACTCTATTAGATGGTTCCATTTTAGATGTTACCATAGATGTAAGTATTTGAAATCAAACCAAATTTTCAGAACATTTCTTACTCATCAATGTATATTCTTAATATTTTAGCGCAAAGCTAAAGGCCGTGATCTCTTAAATTCCATTTGTGCTGGCTTAAACATCTTGGAAAAGGATTATTTTGGTCTTACCTATGAAACTCCTACAGATGCTAGAAATTGGTTGGATTTAGATAAGCCTGTATCAAAATTCTTTCGTACTGATCCTTGGGGTTTACAATTTGCTGTCAAATTTTATCCTCCTGAGCCGTCCCAATTGCAGGAGGATATAACTCGTTATCATTTATGTTTACAAGTACGCAATGATATTTTAGAGGGCCGTTTACCTTGTACTTTTGTTACTCATGCCTTGTTGGGCTCCTATTTGGTGCAATCAGAAATGGGCGATTATGATCCCAAGGATATGCCAAATCGTGGATATTTGAAAGATTTTAAAATTGCGCCAAATCAAACAACTGAATTGGAGGAAAAAGTTATGGATTTACATAAAACACACAAGTAAGTAGAATCTTTATATGTATTTAGGGTTTTCAATACGGGAGTTCGCGGGACGAAATTCCCGAGAATTTTGCCGAAAATTCCCGATTCATGGGAATTTTTGTCGGAATTCCAGGAAATTATTAAAAACACTAAAATAATCGTGTTTGATTAACTAAAAATGGTTAAAAAAGATAACAAATCATTTAATCATTTAATCCTGAAAATGTTTAAATTTGTTAACAATTTTTGTCGAATTTTGTTTAGATTCAATAATGAATCTTTTCTGTAATTGAAATTTTAGACTCTTATATTAAAAAAACAAAAAATATAGAGAAATTTTATTTTCTCTGACAAAACAATGGGATTTCGGGGCAAAAAGCGATATGTTTTTATTTTTTGTGTATAAATCCTTATTTTATCAATACAGATTTTTTTTTATGTTAATATCGTTTGGCTAAAGGCTTGGAGACTATTTGAAACTAACATGTTTATAAGAATTTGTGTAAATGGGCCTTGAAATTAAATTTAAAAAAATCGTTTTTGTATGAAAAATTCTTAGATTACGCTTATTATTTTTACTATATCCCTTCGATACTAAAGAGATCATTCTTAAAACTGCTCTTTGACGTTTTCAGTTATGTTTTTCAATTGGAATACTATGGGATTCTGGGAAAATCTTTCCAACAGAAAAATTCTGAAATACTTCAAATATTATAGAGTAATTGTTGAATTTAAAAAAAATTTTGCTATAGAAAATTCGCCGATTCCCCCAAAAAAGTTTATCAGAAAAATATTTTAATTGAAAGGAAACCTTTCCTTCACCTAACCCCTAACCTTCAGGTCCTGTTTCAATTAAATAACTCTTACATTTAAAAAACTTAAACACACCATCGATATCCAACTTTTGAAAATGTTTTATTATTCTTTATGATTGTATTAATTAACTCTAAAATATGGAAAAAGTTTTGAAAGAAAATATTTAGTGTTATTTTTTAGGGAAATAAATGTTAAAAATATTCCTGAATTAAGAATGTAATTATTTATTTCCCTTTTTCCTAAATAAAAGACTTTACTATCAAAACCTTAATATTGAATATTTATTTTGAAAATCTCGGGAATGTTCAAAAAAAAATCTCGATTCCTGGGTGTTGAAAAAAGTCGGGAATTTGAAAACCCTATATGTATTACAAAAAAAAAAAAACTACCCAGCAAAAATGTTTATAGCTATTAACCAG
Source organism: Delia radicum (assembly GCA_021234595.1). Taxonomy (NCBI): domain Eukaryota; kingdom Metazoa; phylum Arthropoda; class Insecta; order Diptera; family Anthomyiidae; genus Delia; species Delia radicum. The sequence continues at coordinate 32,501 of JAEKOY010000144.1, read as the reverse complement.
GCGAGGATACAGGGCGATAGAAATTTGCACATTTCTTACCCCAACATAAAAATTTTCAGTACAAAAGTGTAAAAACGACTAAAAAATTTATTTAAAAATACTCTAACTTTCCTCCCGATAAATGGATTAAGTATATTTTTGATACTTTCTCAACAATAAAAATGGTACCAACTGGAAATCGTGCAAATAACAGCCGATTTTTATAGATTACGAGCTGTGTGTTCAGGCCTTGATTTTGTATGAGGCTAAAGCTTCAAACCCCGATACTTTTTACCATTAAATTTAAAAGCCGAATTATATATTTAGAAGAAAACAATTTCCTTTTGCTTTGGAATTTTCTATTTAAATAAAATTGATCAACCCGTTGTAGTGGAAGTTTCAGATTTCTAACTTAAAAAGTATTTGCATAGATCATTAAACTTCTTTAAAGTTCTATCTTTTAAACCGCATTTATACCAAGATTTGAAAAAAATCTATAAATTCTCATCTTCATAAGCCCATACCTCAAGAAACACATGTTTTAAATTTCAAACTTTGTATCGTTTTGATCGCTCCCCGTTAAAATCTTAAAAATTCCATTCCAAATTTAAAGTTCATAGCGGTTTGGGCTGGGTTGTTAGGGAGGGGACTTTTTCGCCGCTTAACCCCATTTAAACCACGTTTTTATTGGAGTTTCGAAAAACTACACTTTTAATAGATCTGGAACATACATCTATATTTCTAACATCAGAGGTTTTAAAATAGCCTTATAGACATGTATCCTTTTGAACCTCCATTTTAACTACCTTCCTAGTACCTTATCTATTAGTTAACGCATACACAATTTTAAAATAATTTTTTTTGAAGAAAACGGTCAAAGACTCCCCCTAGGAATTTTTTAAAAATCTCTTCTAGCGGATGTCTACGTGAGATTTAGAATCTACATACCACATTTTAAGTTTCTGCCTTTAGTGGCTTGGCCAAACCGACAAGGGGTGACTTTTCCTATCTAAATAATATCAATGAATTTTTGCATTAGATCTATGAATTGTTACTGGAATTCGTCCATTGAAACTTTTTAGTTAATTAATGCAGGTTTTCATAAAATTTAATGAAAAATTTAATTTTTTTTATGAAAAAAAAGTGTATATACCCAAATTTAAAGTTCCTTGCTTTAGTGGTTTGACTATGCCGTCAAGGTGGTGACTTTTCCTTTTTTCCTTCCCTAATTAAAAAAAATAAATTATATGAAGCTTTATATACACACAGAGAAATAAAGTGCCAACCGAATTTAAAAGTGTATATTAATGGTATCAACTTATAAATTCAGTTAGTTCAACGATATTTACATTATATTACCGAATATTTTGAGTGTTGGAACTAAAATTCAGTTGAATTAACCGAACTTTGTTGTGGGAATTAAAGTTAAGTTGTGTCAACCGTCTGAAATTCGTAATAACCGAATTTAAGTCGTAATAACCCAATTTCAGTTGGCAAATAGCTAAATTTTTCTCTGGGTGTAGTTTTATCTAAATACAAAAAAACTTCATAGGAAAAAATGGCCCGATTCAATTGTTTCACATTTGATCTATTATGGTACATATTGAATTAATTTAGATACAATCAGAAGTGATTTGATATAGAGTTGTCCCAATTGTGTCCTCATCCAATTTAATCAAATTATACGTTATACTATAAGTTTATATCTAATTTAATATAATAGTATATAATATGGTCTATATATTATTTTAAATACAAATATTGTATGGTTCCTCCCAATTTTCTAAACAGTAATATAAGGTCTTCTCATATAACTTGTAAATATGGTAAAACTATGTTAAACATAAAATGTAGTATTGTTTTCAAGCTACAAACGAATTTTGTTGTATTTATTTACCATTTCCGCTGAAATCAAGATAATTTTCAATAAATCATAAAGTATTCTTTTGTTTTTTCAATTTATAACGAGCTTTCAACCTCTGTATATTTACAAAAATAAAGCAAATCAAACATATTAGCTAGGTTGATACTAGTATTTCGATCTGGCTAAAGATCTCATCAGAACCCGAAGTTTTAGAAAAGCTAGAGCCTCCATAATAGGCAGAACTTTAACAAAAAAGCTATTAATCATCAATTTTCCTCCATTCTTGTCTTCTTAGTAACCAAGCACGTGGTTAGGTCTTTTCCTAACAAGCATCATAACGTTATTAAATCAAGTATTCTTTTTGAAATTCAGAAAATTTGTAATTGATATTGAAAATTTTCATTTGTAATGAAAGAAGTTACAAATTAATTAAGGATTTCTTTTAAATTTTTTAATGATAGTGCAAATGTTCTAACTGATATTAATATTTTTGCGTAATTACACATTTTACTTAAAATTTTCTCCATTTAAAATATTTAGTTGCAATTTAATCTATAGTTTTTGCAAGTTCTGATGCAAAATTCCAATTATGTTTGTAATTTTAAATTTCAGATAAATATATTAAGCTTCCTTCTGAAATTTTAAGTAAAGGGTCCGCCATCTAACGTTTTTTTTCAACTAGTGCTTATTTCGTGAATGGTAACACTTAGCTCATGTCTGATTTGACAGATAATTAGTTTTATCCTTCCGCTGAACGAATATGGTCCGTATGTTCGTTATCTTGTGAAAAAAAGTGAAAGAAACTGACATCCTCATCGATAAACCAAAGCGTGAAAAGCCAAAAACAGTGCGTACACCCGAGAATATTGCTGCTGTGGCAGAAAGTGTGCGTGAAGCGCCATCAACATCAATTCACCGTCGTTCTCAACAATTGAACATTTCGGAGACATCATTGAGACGAATTTTACATAAAGACCTTGGTATGACGCCATACAAAGTCCAATTGGTTTAGGAGTTCAAAAAAAAAGTTATTTGGCGGGCCCTTTAGAAGAATTACAAATGAAAATATAATTTAAAATTCCACTCCACCCACCCCCACTCTATCTTACTTTGTCTGAAATTTTAAAAGTCCTCTGAATGAAAACAATGGAATTCTCCCGTCACATAATTCTGTGACATATTCTGCAGTATGACATTTTAAGAGGCAATTTGCATTCCTATGATAACGTCACGTAAAAGTCACAATTCTATGTCAATTTGTATGAATATCTCTTAGTGTAATGACCCGTTTTGTAGCTCTTCGTAAGAGTTTAAGAAATATTAAAATAAGCGCAAATGAATTAAAGTTTTCGTTTAATTTTTTTTTATATTATAAATATTTCTTTTTATTTTAGGGGTCAATCACCAGCAGAAGCTGAATTACATTATTTGGAAAATGCCAAAAAGTTGGCCATGTATGGTGTGGATTTACATCCAGCCAAGGATTCCGAGGGTGTTGATATTATGCTGGGCGTTTGTGCCTCCGGCTTATTAGTCTACAGAGACAAGTAAGTAATTTTTAATTTTTATTAAACTGGCAACATTATTTGTGATTTTTTTTATAAATTTAATTTTAAAGATTACGAATTAATCGTTTTGCTTGGCCTAAAATCTTGAAAATCTCTTATAAACGCCATCATTTCTATATAAAAATACGTCCTGGTGAATTTGAACAACATGAGGTGACCATTGGTTTCAAATTGGCTAACCATAGAGCGGCCAAAAAATTGTGGAAATCTTGTGTAGAACATCATACGTTCTTCCGTTTGATGACACCAGAACCAACCAATAAATCTACTCTATTCCCAAGATTTGGTTCCAAATATCGCTACTCGGGACGTACTATGTATGAAAGTCGTAAAAATCCTGTAGATCGGGAAGCACCAAAATTCGATAGAAGTTTATCAGGCCGACGTTTGACTTCTAGATCCATGGATGGTATGTGTTTTATATATTTTAAATTGAAATATTGTTTGAATTTGTGTTTGTTTGGATATTCTTTACTAGCTTTGGCTTTAGCTGATAAAGAAAAGGATAACCAAAAACGTCATACTATGGGTCATCCACCAGAACATATACCCGATTTGGATTCACCACGTAGCCGTAGTCCTTTGAAAAAAGATAAGAAAGATAAAGTAAGTTTAAAAAAACAAGGTTTGATTTGGATTTTTTTTTATAAAAATCTTTAGATAATATTTAATTTTAAATATTTAACGTTTACATTTTTATTGTTTTCTTGAAAAATTTAATGATTAACTATTTAAATCCTTGATTTCTAATCCTTTCTATTGTTTTGTATAATTTTAATAACTTACCTTAAAAACGGTTTGATTGTTTCGATATTTTTTGTTTTGTTTTCCTGACACCACTAACCCCGTATTTGTTTTCTTTGCAACTCCTAAACAACACATAAAAATTATACAAATTAACACTTTATACAACACTTAAATATCATCACTTACATTTACTTGAAATACAAACAACACGCTTTAAAACGCGTTTATTTTTATATTTTTCTCCTACAACTTTTCTCCCCGATATATATATACTATTCACATAAACTGATAAAATGTTGCCCGGTTCCTTTATGTGTCCAATTACAATCATGGTTATTTGTTGTTATGGTTATTCTTAGTTGATACGTGAATCTAGCACTGGTACAGCTTCGGCTTCTTCCCAGAGTTCCCTTGAAGGTGATTATGAGACCAATACCGGTGCTGCGGCCGATGCTGCCTCAGCAGCTGCCGCCTTTATGGGCCCTAATCAGGTTAACAAATCTTCAAATCTTTTCTGCTAATAAATACATTTTTTTTAAATATACTTCTACTGTACTCTACTATTTTTATAACTTGGCGATGAGTTTTTCACTTCCTTTTTTATATTTTCTTTAGTCTTTTTTTTAATTTTCTTTTTTCTGAGTATTTTTTGATTCTAATTTAAAGCCTGTTTATGTAAAACAATTTAAAAACATTTTTTTTGGATGAATATGAAATTTCAAAATCCTGATGATGACATTGGACGCATGTCGAAATATTGGGAAATTATTTTTTTTTTTATATAATTGCAATTGGCCTTGAGCTGGAGCATTTTTATTAAAAAAAAATCATTTATTATAAAAATTTCTTGAAAGTTTTGTAAACTATTAATTTAAAATAATCAATTCAAAATAATTCAAAAACCAATACTATTTGATTAGCTTCTTTTGGGAGGCTCCATCCGATGGTGATGCTTTTGGTCTAAATTTCAGCATTAACAGAATAAAAAAACATCAACTTAGCGGGGGATTTTTTTTAAATAACTCGATTTCCTATGTGATCCCATTTGTTTGAAAACTTTTAACTTCAAAATAGATTCTTCAATTAAATCATGAATTTTACCGATTCGATGCGGTTATCGGTAAAGGTTACGCTATTTTTTTTTCGCTAACGGTATTTTATGGTTATCGATATTTCAGTTATTTAGCATTTTACTTATTTCGGTTTACCTATTTCGGTTTACTTATTTCGGTTACGGTATTTTAGCGAAAGCTGTATTTTAGTTATTTCGGTAACGGTGTTTTAAAGATATCGAGTTTTCAGTTATTTCGGTAATGGGTATTTTAAGGGTAGCGTTATTTTAGTTTTTTCGGTATCGGTATTTTAATGATAACTGTTATATTAATCGCCATTTCGGTAACTGTAATTTTAAGGGTAACGTTATTTTAGTTATTTCGGTATTTTAAGATTAACGGTTATATTACTCGCCGATATTTTTTACCTAATCATGCTCGAATTACAGTTTATAATCAAACTATGTAAAAATATTTTTATTTTTTTTACAGCCAATATTTTTTCTGATCTTGTCCAATTATTCGGTAACTGTATTTTAAGGATAGCGCTTTTTTAATCATATCGGCAACGGTATTCAAGTTATTTCGGAACTGTATATTACTGATAGCGGTTTTATAAATTATTTCGGTAATAATAACGATCGTCAGTTGAAAAGGTTTTGAAAGGGGTTTTAGTGGTATTGAATGCCATCCCTGACTTAAATATTGTTTTATAAGTTTATACACTAGGCCGGGTCGATTTGTATGGAGGCAAAAACATCGCTCAACGTTCAAGGAAAATCGTATTCTAGGGATCAAAATAAGAAACTTTGCCGAAGGAACCATACCTCTAAACGAATTCTGATGTCCCTTCTTTTGACCAGTAGGGTCAAATTTTGAAAAATCCCACTTTGACCCATTTAGAGTGCCCCAATCGAATCCAACCCAATCGAATATAATTTATACATTCATCTGCTAGAGCGTCTTCTGGAGAAGAAATAGAGACCCTGATCTTGGAAAAACTCCTCCTACTTTCTGAAATATCTCTATCCCGAGATTTGTACATTTTGCTATAAAGTTACGGCTAAAAAGGACCTCTTTCAACTTAAATTTTAACCCCTTAACGGTCACCTAGAATGATGATTTATGCATTAATCTGCTAGCGCGTCTCCCGGAGAAGAAGTAGCTTCCATAATCTTGGAGAGATTCCTCCTACTTTCTGAAATATCAAAGTAGGCTTTTTCAAAATTTGACCCTTTGGGTCAAAAGTTCGGGACATCAGAATTCGTTTTAGAGGTATGGTTCCTTCTGCAAAGTTTCTTATTTTGATCATGATTTTCCTTGAACGTTGAGCGATTTTTAAATCGACCCGCCCTATTATACACTCTTAGAAAGAAGCCTAAAAAATAGCAGAAAAAGCTACTAGAAATAAGTTAAAAACGACGTTTCAGAAAAAATTGCTAAAATTTAAAAATAAAACTGTTAACTTTACAAAATTTTAGTATATTCGAGTTTAATTTTAGTTAATTTAAATATCAATTTACTCTACTAAAATTAGCAAAAACTTTTACTAAATATTTGTAGACTAAAAAATTGCAAATAAAAAATGTAATATCAACAAAATTTTTGCTAAACACAGAGAAAAAAAATTTATATTTAAAGCAATATGTATTTCATATTTACATTAATATCTAATTTTTTACAGCCAATTTCTAAATTAAGCATCAATCTTATTAGAGTAAATATGATTCTAGTTAAAATAAACATTTTTGTATTTAAATTAATATTTCAACATTATAGATGTCAATTTCCTGTTTTTAAAAATAAGTTGAAACATATTTAAACCAAACAGAAGACAAATTTTCTTTGCTTACAAAACTGTTTCTATTTAATTTATTTATTTATTTTATTTATTTATTATTCTTTTAAATAACCGAGCCCAGAGGGCCATATATGGCTAAAACACAATTTAATGTTGTTTCTACTCGATTTTCTAATGCTTTCGTTCTGTGTGTATTTACTTTAAATTTAGTAGAATGCAAATAACAGTATATTTAGCTAAAATTAACGGAAATTTTATTTTTTTTTCTGTCTACTAATATTTATGAAATTTTTTGCTGATTTTAGCAGATTAATTTGTTACTTTTATTTAACTAAAATTTAGCTCAAATATAACTAAATATTTGTAGGTTAAACAGATTTGTTTTTGCTATTCTTATCTAATAATAATTAACTGTAAAATCTGCTAAATTTAGCAGTTTTTTCTGCAATGTGCTTATTTTACATAAACAGGTTTGATTTAATTTATTCTAGGCTTTTTATAATTTGCTGTAGAAGAATTTTATTTATAAACTTAATTATTGTTGCCCTAAACTTTTTTTTTTGTGTAAAAGTAGTTTGTTATATTGAGAACAAAAATTGATTATATTGATGGTAAAAAGATTTCAGCAGGAACTTAAATTCGTTCCCCATAATCTTTTCTATACACAATAACTGACAAATGTATATAAGAAAAGACAATTCGTTCTTAATAAGTGTGTCCCAAAATTTTAACAATAATTTTTTTTTTCTAAATTTTTATATATTATATTTAATTAATTTTTTATATTTTTTATAAATGTTTTTTTTTTATTAATATTTATATTGCCATATAAATGTTTTTCTACCAAAAATAAATTTTTGTATGTCTTTTGCTTTGTCCATATTAATCATAATAACTAATATAAATATTTTAAATTATGTAAATATTAATGTTTATCTAATTTCCCCAAAAAAACTAATGGCTTTATAATTGCATATATTTTAACATATTTAACTTAACTGTGCTAATTCAAAACTAAAGTTTAAATTCAAATAAATTTAAAATTAGTATAAGTTAAGTTACTTTATCTTCTTCCCGAATTATTAAGCCCATAAGTTTTTTTAAAAATAAATTATATAAATTATCTTATAACCGGATTTGTGTGAGTCCATTTACCATAATTGGCGTATATTTAAATGTATAACTGTTTTAAAATTTTCACAAAAAACACTTAACATTATTATATAAAATACCTACATACTAAACATATACTACTACTACATATCACACACACAAATCCAAGTTGCATATTAAAACAAAATTAACCAAAATTATATAAAAAAAAGAAGAGCTTTAATATTTTTATTGAAAACAAATATTAATTGCCGGTAAAACAATCTTCTGCAATGAAGGCTTGAAAAATACTGATTGCTTATTTAAACCTCAAACACTTTGAGCTCTTCTTTTTCTTCGAAAGAAAAAGCTTTTGTTAATGTACTTTGTTTTCTTTCTCATTTGTATGAATAGCATGCTTTAAAAAAAAGCTTTATGTATTAATGTTTAAATTTATTTGTGTAAAAATGTTATGATTATAATCTTATTTCTTTATTTTATTTTAAAATTTATTTTTCCTAAGGCTGCTGCTGAAGCTGATAAGAAACAAAAGGATAAAGAAGAAAAGGAACGCAGAGAAAACGAAAAGAAAGAAAAAGAGCGAAAAGAAAAAGAAGCCAAGGAAAAGGCAGCTAAAGAAAAAGCTGCAAAGGCTGCTGCAGCCGGTCAAGGCATGAACGGTACAAAAATTCTTAAAATTTATAAAAATGTTAGCGAAAGTATACCAATATAATTTTGAATATTGTTTCTAGGCAATGATGATTTGAATGATTCTCAAAAATCGGATAAGGATAAATCTGGTAGACGTGTAAGTATTTGTGTTTTTAATAGTAAATTTATCTTAGTTTGTAATAAAATGTCAAGTGAATGGTCATGAGAGAGATTTGTTATAATATTTAGTAAAACTATTTTCCGTTTTTTTTTTTTAATTTTTATACATAATTTTATAGGCAGTATAAGCTCAAATTAGAGATTTTATAAAAAAATCAAGATATTTAACAAAGTTGCAACAAATTGAACTTAAAACCGGTAAAATGACAGATTCGCCCCTTTATTATACAACAGTTCGGTTCTTATTTCAAAGAGTGGACACAATCTCTGAAAGGAACATGATATAGACGCGTAAATTTACAGCAATACACTGTAGAATAAAATAAACCCGAGTTAAATTCCAGAAAGTTCTGTTCAATTAAAAATGTTGTTAACATAATTTGTTTTTATTAAATCCGTATTTTTTGGTTATATTTTATAAACACGATTAAAATATAACCCATAAGTAAATAGAGGTTTTATGCCTAATTCGCAGAGAACCAATAACTCAAAATTACCTCTTGTTGAAGTAATGAATCAAAATTACTTCAGTGTATAATCCATTGCCTTCCAGATTGCCAAATATAAATCATAGTACTTTCTTTTCCAGCAATTTTTGCTCAAAGGTACCTACTTTTTAGGGCACGATTTCTTATAGTACTTAACCCTCAAACCGGAATAGGCTTTTTGAAATGAAATTTATACTACGTGTTCTTCACGAAAAATAAGCAATATATTCCAGGTTAAAATCGTACTAGAGTGGAGTGTCCCAAAAACACTTTTGTTATGCTACGGTAAAAGATAACTCAAATTATGAACGAGGGTGTCTCTCATAATATATTGACAAAATTTCAACATCCTACAACTACTGCAAGGTGGTTTATTGCGATCATTTGTGTTGGCTATTGCAACCAAAATCTTAATTTTTTTTATCTTTCTATTAAATACCGGTGGCATGAAGAAAGCAAATCATCCACATATGGTCAAAGTTTCCTGATTTTTATTATTAAAGATAGTAACAATCTTTTTATATGAAAAAAAAATGATTTAAAAATATATATATATCAAAATTTATCTTAAACCGCTATAACGTTAACTCTTCGAGGTCAATAAATTTGTGTCATAGTTTATTGAAGAGGCATTGAAAAAAGCTGTAATTTGATATATAGTTATATCAGTTCGATAGGAAATTTAAGATTTTTGTTGAAATCAGCAACACAAATGAGCACGGTGTACCGCCTTCCAGTAGTCGTAAGATGTTAAAATTTTGCCAATGTATTATGTTTGACACACTCTAATAATTTTAGGTACCTTAGCTTGTACGATTTTGGGACATTCTGGGCTCTAAAGTGAATCTCAAAAACGAATCGATAATGTGCTTGAAACCTGTATATGCTTGAACCAAAAAAGAAGCGGTTTTTGAAAGCTTATGCTTCAATCTTACTTTGTGTCTGCTATCAATGGTTTCCAGTCAACATAAATATGTTTTTAAAATTTTTAAAAATTGTGTTTGTATTATAGTATACAACTTTTGAAATGTTACGAAATATAAATTTTAACTCCTTCCCGCTTCCAAACCGTGCAGTACACACAAAAAATTTCGTAAATATGCTTTTCTATCGCAAACTAAGTAATTTCTTATTTTAAAACACTCATTTATCGCATTTGTGCTGACTTTGAAATACTTCGCTTGGAGGAGGTATTTCCGGTTAGAGGATTAAGACGCGCTTTGGAAAATGTCTTCAACATTTAAAGAAACTTGTTTGATAGTTTTATGGACTCTAAACATTATTTGATGTTAACAAATAGTTGAAGCTTTATCTTGAGGCCCTACGTATGGTGCCAATTTATCTTATTACTTTATAGATCTTATAAGACTTGAGCTTATACTGTATTCTAATTTTTGTTTCGGCTAGATTTACAATGATTTTCCCCATTATGTAAAAATGTGTGTCCTATAGCACTTTCATATGTTTTCATTAATCCCTCCTTTATTTTACTATGTAAATTAAATCTATCATTGTTAATCTAACCTTATTTAAACTTTATTTAAAATTTAGTTTAGTTATAGATTTTATAATTTATGTTATTAGTTTTTTAATTTTGTATTTTGCTTTTGTTTTCCCCTTTTTTTCTTTTATTTTTCTTTTAATTTTTATGTAAAACTTCATCATTTTGTGGCAACTTTCGGCTACGGTATAAATTTTAAATCGCATAATAGGGCGTTGGTTTATTCTCTTCGGGTCGCAAGAGCAAGAGTGGTTCACCATCTAAAGATAAAGATGGCAAAAACAAATCGGGTCGACCTGGTGAATTAGAATTGGTGGTAGCTGGTTCAGGTGATCCAGCTAATGCCGATAAAAATCGTGGTTCTACTTCTCCTGGCTATACTAAACCTTATGAATATACCGCTGATGATGGTGATAACAGTCCTACACGTAAATCTTATATACCCGGTGGATTCCGTTATGATCAAACTCCCGAGGGTGGTAAACGGGGACAAGATGGTCAAGAACAACTATCACCAGCATCACAACAAAAGAAAATTGGCTTGGCTTTCAATTATGCTCCTGGTAATGAAGAAGATTTAAGAAAACAGGCTGAAAAATTGAAATCGGGACAATTGTCTCCTCGCACAAGAGATAAATTAAATAAGGGTCAATTGTCTCCAAGAACTAAGGCAAAACTATTGAAAGAAGCTAATCTTTCTCCTGCTACACGAGCCAAATTACAAGGTAGTGCTGTAGATGCTGCAGCCATACCTTTAAGTGATGCTCAAAAGAGATCTTATTCCCCCTCTAAGAGTCCTACTCAAGGTTATGCTTCCGGCCTACCCGGTAGCTATAAACCTTTGGTAGATCCCACTGCTGCATTTTTGGATTCGGAAAGATATAACAAAGAACCGGGTTATGTGGGTGTTGCTGATAAACCTAAGGGTAATCAAGTTAAGCTCATGGTTATTACTTCCAAATTTGATCCTAAAACTAAAAGTATTGATGCCGCTAATGGTACTGTCGAACATTCTACTGCTGTTGTAGACCCTGCTACTGGACTTATTGATTCAAAATATGGTTTAATTGATCCTAAGAAGGGTACTGTTAAGACTTTAAATCCCAAGACTGGACAAACTGAAATCTATCAAGGTGTTATTGAACCTCATAGTGGTAACATACATTTAACTAATGGTGTAACAGATCCCAAAACTGGTCGTTTAGATACAAGCTTAGGTCAAATCATAGCTATTACTCCCGAAGAGGGAAAACGTGTTAAAATAACCGTTATTACTTCTAAAATTGATCCCAAAACAAAGACAATTGATGCCAACAGTGGTGTAGTAGATAACACTACTGGTATTGTAGATCCCCATACTGGTCTTATTAATACTAAATATGGTTTGATTGATCCTAAGAAGGGTACTATTACAGCTTTAAATCCCAATACTGGAGAAATTGAAACCAATCAAGGTTTAATCGATCCTCAGACCGGATACTTGCATTTAGTTAATGGAGTTACAGATCCCAAAACTGGTCGTTTTGATAACTCCTTGGGTCAAATCTTTGCTATTACTCCCGAAGAGGGAAAACGTGTTAAGATTACCGTCATTACTTCTAAATTTGATCCCAAAACCAAAAAAATTGATGCCGCTAATGGTGTGGTAGATCAATCTACAGGCATTATTGATCCTGCTACTGGTCTAATTGATTCGAAATATGGCTTAATAGATCCTAAGAATGGTACCGTTAAGGCTTTGAATCCCAAAACTGGACATACGGAAGTCTATCAAGGTGTTATTGATCCTCAAACAGGAAATCTTCATTTAGTTAATGGTGTTACAGATCCCAAAACTGGTCGTTTGGATAATTCCTTGGGTCAAATCTTTGCTATTGCTCCCGAAGATGGAGATATGTCAGATTACAGTCCTACTGGTTTACCTAAGGGTAGACGTGTTAAGATTTCCGTTATTACTTCCAAAGTCGATCCCAAAACTAAGAGAATTGATGCTGCTAATGGTAAAGAAGAACATTCAACTGGTGTTGTAGATCCTCATACTGGACTAATCGATTCTAAATATGGCTTAATAGATCCCAAGAAGGGTACTATAAAATCGGTTAATCCCAAAACTGGACAAACTGAAATCTATCAGGGTATTATTGATCCCCAGACCGGAAATATTCAATTGAATAATGGTGTTGTGGATCCTAAAACTGGTCGTTTTGATAATTCCTTGGGACAAATCATAGCAATTACTCCGGAGGATGGCGAATTATCACATCACACTCCTAAACGTGTAAAGATTTCAGTTATTACTTCCAAAGTTGATCCTAAAACTAAGAGAATTGATGCCGCTAACGGTAAAGAAGAGCATTATACTGGAATTATTGACCCAGTTACAGGTCTCATTGATTCCAAGTATGGTTTAATTGATCCTAAAAAGGGGACTCTAAAATCGGTTAATCCTAAGACTGGACAAACTGAAATCTATCAAGGTATAATTGATCCCCAAACTGGAAATATTCAATTGAATAATGGTGTTGTGGATCCTAAAACTGGTCGTTTTGATAATTCCTTGGGACAAATCATAGCAATTACCCCCGAAGATGGTGAATTATCACATTACAGTCCTAAACGTGTAAAGATTTCAGTTATTACTTCCAAGGTTGACCCCAAAACTAAGAGAATTGATGCCGCTAATGGTAAAGAAGAGCATTCTACTGGTATTATTGATCCAGTTACTGGTCTCATTGATTCCAAGTATGGTTTAATTGACCCTAAAAAGGGTACCATAAAATCCATTAATCCCAAAAACCGGACAAACTGAAATCTATCAAGGTATTATTGATCCTCAAACAGGAAATCTTCAATTAAATAATGGTGTTATTGACCCTAAGACTGGTCGTTTTGATAATTCCTTGGGACAAATCATAGCTATTACTTCCGAAGATAGAGATTTATCAGATTACAAACCTAAGGCAAAACGTGTCAAGATTTCAGTTATTACTTCCAAAGTTGATCCCAAAACTAAGAGGGTTGATGCTGCTAATGGTAAGGAAGAGCATTCTACTGGTATTATCGACCCAGTAACTGGTCTCATTGATTCTAAGTATGGTTTAATTGACCCTAAAAAGGGTACCGTGCAATCTATTAATCCCAAAACCGGACAAACTGAAATCTATCAAGGTATTATTGATCCTCAAACAGGAAATCTTTTATTAAATAATGGTGTTGTAGATCCCAAAACGGGTCGTTTGGATGGTAGCTTGGGACAAATCATAGCCATTACTCCGGAAGAAAGTGATATATCAACTAGTTCCAGTCCTTCTAGAGATGGTAGAGCTTCAACAGCTTCTCCCAAATCTGTAGGTAAAACTGGTAAATATGTTGGTACTCCTGTAATACCCACAAATGCTGGTCCTGGTTCTGCTGCTGCCAAACCTAAAAAGAAACGTGTTAAGATTATGGTTATTACCTCACGTTTTGATCCCAATACCAAGAGAATTGATGCTGAAAATGGTGTAGTGGAACACTCTACTGGTATTTTAGATCCTGCTACCGGCCTCATTGATACAAAATATGGTTTGATTGATCCTAAAAATGGTACTTTGAAAGCTTTAAATCCCAAGACCGGACAAAATGAAACTTATCAAGGTGAGGTAGATCCTAAGACCGGAAATTTCTATATTGTTAATGGTGTTACTGATCCCACAACTGGACGTGTAGATAGCTCTTTGGGTCAAATAATGGCTATAACACCTCAGGATGATCCTGTGGTAGAATTAACTGTTATAACCAGTCGTATAGATCCCGCCACCGGAAAAATTGATACTGTTAATGGTGAGGTCGAACGTTCTTTGGGTGTTTTAAATATGGATTCTGGCTTGTTGGATACTAAATATGGTGAAATCAATACCAGAACTGGAGAACTAAAGGCAATTGATCCTAAATCTGGTAAAATTGTGGTATCTAAAAATATTAAGATTGATCCTGCCACCGGACAAATCACAATTTTTGGCATTTTAGATCCTAAGACTGGCAAGTTAGATCCCAATCAAGGACGTCTTCTGGAAGTAGGCCAACAAATTGATCCTATTGTGGAAGTTACCTCCCTAGCGGGTAAATATGATTCCAAAAAGAATATCATTGATCCTAAAACAGCTTTAGTGGAAACTTCTGGAGGACAATTTGATCCAAAGGCTGGTAAAATTGATACTAAATATGGACAAATTGATTTGGTTAAACATACCATTACCTTCACTGATCCCAAGTCTGGAAAAACTGTTACTCGTGATATTAAAATTGATCCGGCTACTGGACAAATTGTTCTTAAGAATCAAATTAATCCCAAGAATAATAAACCCGATAAAGACTATGCTCGCGTCATTTCCCTGCGTATTGTACAGCAACGTGTAGATCCTAAAACAAAGGCACCCATTAGCCAGGTTAGTTCGGCCAAGGATAAGGATATCATCATTGATCCTAAATCTAATCAAATTTGGATGCCTACTGGTGCTGTGGATCCCGCCACCAAAGAACAACAATATATATCCAGTGCCGTTGATCCTAAAACCGGCTATGTTATTACGATTTATGGTTATCTTAATCCCAAGACTAATGAAATTAAAAAACAAATCAAACTTGATCCCAATACCACTAAGATTGAACCTTCCTCGGGTAAGATTTACACAGCTACTGGTGATTTAGATTCCTCCACCGGTGAACCACTCTATGCTGCTACACAAGTTGATCCTGAGTCGGGAGAAGTGTATACGAAACTGGCTCGCGTTGATCCTAAGACAGGCAAATTGATTATTGTTCGTATCTTGCTTATCTCTAAGGTTGACGAGAGAGGTAGACCCGAAGAAATTGATCCTCAAACATGCGAAATTGATCCCGTCTCTGGACGTGTATTGAAATTCTTTAATAAAACTGTTTATGTATACAATATGATTGATCCCATTACTGGTGAAATTGTGCAGGTTGATCCTAATGATCCTCGATTTGCTGGTGCCCGTACGACTGTCACTCATACCATGACTTTGACGGGAGAAATCGATCCTGTAACCGGACGCATTAAGAGTGAATATGGTGATATTGATCCTAATACTGGTGATATTGATCCCGCTACTGCTATTAAAGATCCTGTAACGGGTAAACTTATACTCAATTATGCCCAAATTGATCCTTCACACTTTGGAAACAAGCTCAAGTTAGCACTACTACTGAAACTGTACCTATAACTCGTCAACAATTCTTTGATGGTGTTAAACATATGGGCAAAAATGCCCTGAGACGTGATTCTGAAGCTAGCTCCGAGGATGATATGACCCATGAATATGAAACGGAAAATATTAAGGAAATGGTTATGGGTACACCCCAAAAGAGTACAACACAAAATTTAGGCAAATATGTTAGCACCCCAACAGTAGTGAAAACTACCACGAAACAGGTATTAACCAAGAACGATGATGGTGTTACTCATAATGTTGAAGAAGAAGTACGCAATTTGGGTACCGGCGAGGTGACCTATTCAACACAGGAACATAAGGTTGGTTGGAAACTCAATATATTTTTTTGTAGTATTAATATAATTATAATGGCTTTCAAATTGCGAAAATTAGCTGCTGTAGTATTTATTAGCTGCTGTAGAGCGTTATTTTGGCTTTTTTTTATTTTTTTGTTTGTTCTGCCCCTTTAAGTTTTTAAAATTATTTTTTAGAAGTTATATTTTTAATTTTGTTAGAAAATATTTAATAACGAGTAAGTATATGACTAGTATTATTTCATATTTTTAAGCATGCCTCAATGCTACTTTATGCTAGAATATCCCTGATATCCAATATTAGCCAAGGAATCCCTTTTTAAATCCCCAATATTAAATTTTTAGTTAAGTTGTAATTTATGAACATATATTATTTTTTCTGTTTAATTATGATTCATTGATTTTTAAAATTTGTAATAATTAAGTAAAAAAGATTAAGGTTCAGATAGCGCTAGTAACAGTAGCAGTTCTGTCAAATTTTGTCTTTAAATTTGCCATGTTTATTCAGTAGATAAAATATGGTTGTTCGCCATCTTTTTTTCAAAAGTGTGCTTGCACGTGTTAAAAAACATAACACATTATTCCTACTTTTTCAGATAAAGTTCGGTTTTTGAGAGATTGACTTTCCAGATAAAGTTTGATTTTTGGGGGATTGACTTTCATCTTTAGCGCGGTTGCATCTTACTTTTGTTTCACTTCAGCAATAGAAGGAAGCGGAAGAAATACCGGGATTCATTTGATCAGAAAGTTCTAAAATAGAGTAGAAATTACTGTACTTTTGAAGTGTTTCTTGTCACATTCTTTCTCTCTGCACACTTCTCAATAGTATACTTGACTGTCCCGTAATTATATCAGTATCTTATGCGTTTTAGTCCGTTAGCATTATTGTGGTATGTTTTTCCTGATTTGGGAATAAAGACCATCCTGAGCTCTCTCCATTCAGAAGACACGTTTTCCGAACGATCAGTAAATATACAAAGACGTCATGGCAAAATTATATCCAGAAACTTTCTCAGAGTTGACGGGAAAATACCGTCTGGAGCTCAAATTTGTACGGCTTAAAAGAGCGTAATGCCCGATTTGTTGTGCTCACTTTTAAAATAGCGATAAACAGGTCCGTTCCAAAATAAAGGGATCGCCTGGTAGCAGTTCGTCTAAATTTTCCTTAGGGTACGTTAAGGAGGTTCTTCAAAACTAGATCTCAAACTCTTCTCCTTTGAACATTGAACACATTTTTTCATATGTGCTATTTCAAAAACTTTCGACACCTGTTGAAACCGACTTTAGATGGCTTTTATTTCTTAAGATTTTTTTAATTGAGAGAAACGGTGGACATAATTAGATAAACTATACTTAAAAACAGGAACATGCAAAGTTTCACGTTAAAAAGTCTTCACATAAAGAATTTATTTGCTTGCTCTTAGCTTTTACTTTAAGATCCAGCCAAATACAAAATGGAGTCACTAGACTTAGGAGTCCTAAGTATAATTAAGTTGATTCACTAAAAATTTCCATATCTCTGCTTGGTTTACCAGAAAAACTAAAACTTTCCGATTTTAAAACTGTAGCAGTCTTTTCCATAGGGCTTTTGCGCCGTTTAATAAAATTTAGTTTTAAGAACAGTATTTAATTATAATTAAATCAAAGCAAAAATTATAGTTTTAATATTTTTAATAAGATTTTAACTTAAAACCGTCAACATTTTAAAGCCGTTAGCGCGGATGGATTTAGCATATTTAAACATCGGCTAACACAAGTCAAGTCATATTTTTTTTTTTTTTAATTTACATTATCTTATTATAATTTCTTTCTATATTTAATTCTTAATAACAGTTTTTTATATAAAAACAAATTTGAGGTTTATTTTTTGGGCTTCCCGGTATTTTGTGCATTTTTTATTTAATTTTGAGAGATTTTTTTGTTTACTCTCATTTTACCAGACTTTACCCAAAATTACCTCAAACAAACCTAGTATTACTGTTTTGTTTTCTTACTTTTTGGATAAAGTTAGGTAAAATGAGAGCTAACAAAAAATACTCTCAACAAAGACACAAAAACACATAAAAGTGCACAGAACGCCAAAAAAACAACAAATTAATAATTTCCAACTAGGCGCTCTTTCGGCAAAATTCTTTCTTTTTGGATCATGACAAATTATGCGTTTTTTTGGGGCTAAAAAAAAGTTGTCAACAGTGCACCGTTTTGTAAATCAACAACAGCTGGTAACACAGCTGATGATATAACACCTGATAAACACAATTTACCCAAACGTACACGAAAAAAAGGCTGGGATTCTTCGAGTCAGGCAGAATATTACTCTCTCTTGACCGCTTTCATTTACCCAACCTTTGAGTACACGAACGCTTTTTGATAAAATTGGTCTACGCGAACACACATATTCATCTCAAATGTAAACCCTTTAAAATTATCGCTTAAATCAACATTTCAAAGTTAGAGGTATGAGACTCACATGTAAAAATTATTAATTAAATAAACATTTCAAAGTTAGAGGTATAAGACAGATCAATAAATTTATTATTGGTTCTATTTAAAAGTATAAAATTGTCCATCCCTAACGCGGAGTTCGATTTTTCAAAGGAATTATAACCTCAAAATTTTTCTGTAGAGAAAATCATTTTGTATTTGGATTCAGGATTTAAATATCCTGAAGGTTTTTTTTGCCGAAAGCAAAAGTCTCTTTCGAATACTGCAGCTTGATCGAAGCTAAATTACCCACCAATTGTAAAATATTTGCCGCCTTTGCTTTTAGGAATTCAAAATTCTTGCCATTAAACCTTTGTAAATATTTATTTTATTATTGTTGTTATAAATTTTTAATTTTATTTCATTTAAATTTTGTTCCTTTATTATTAATTATTTTCGTTTTTTATGATTGCTTGCTCACCTTTTTCCCACACTAACGTTGTTAACTTTGCGTATAAATTTCAAAATGAATCACACTAAAAGGCTGATGCCCCAGCCGTTGAGTTGACCAGTGGTGCTTATGTTACTGCCACTGCGGTAACAACACGTACAGCTACCACACACGAAGATTTGGGTAAAAAAGCTAAAACTGAACAATTGGAAGAAAAAACTGTAGCCACAACACGAACTCATGATCCGAATAAACAAGAAGCAACGTGTTGTAACACAAGAGGTGAAAACAACGGCAACGGTAACAAGTGGAGATCAGGTAAGTTGGGGGAACCACCAAAAAAAAAAAAAAAGTAAATGTTGGTCCTTCGTAACTGCGAAAAATGGCATGACAGCATGATTTTTCATTTATGATTTTTTTTTTTGTTTTATTTTTTCTTTGCCTGATTTTATGTTTTATTTTATGATTTTGTTGTGTTTGTTATTTGAAATGTAATATTGATGGAATGACTTTTTGGAATGCAAAAATTCATACACACACACAGTTCCAAAGACGTGACAGTATTTCCTCCACAAGTTCTGGAGATTCTGGTACACCAATCGATGGTCCTTATGATGGATCTACAGCTATTAATACAACCACCTCATATAAGGTTTGTATTAAACATATTTAAATCTGCAACTAATTAACAATTCATTAGTAATTAAATTTGATACTAAAATAAGAAATTTTCTAAAAAAATATTAAAAAATTATGAATTTCGCTTCTAAAATCGAACTTAATAGGGGAAATTTTAATTATATTTTTGGAAAGCTTAATACATTTTTGTCATGTGAAACTTTTTTTTGTCATATTTATGAAAACCTTTTAATTAATGTGATTAAAAGTTTCATTAGACAAACATTTCATAAAACTTTTCATAAATACTATTAAACTTTTTCTCTCAGTGTATAATAATCAGTTTGGTTCAATCTACGAATGAGTTTATGCTATGACAATCAAATTAAGTTGCTATAACACAAATTCGATTGAAAACTAGAGCAAATTATATTTTTAACTTATGACGAGCTTTCAACCTCCGCATATTTACAAAAATAAAGCAAATCAAACATATTAGCTAGGTTGATACTAGTATTTCGATCTGGCTAAAGATCTCATCAGAAAATCTAAAGTTTAAGAAAATCTAAAGCCTCCAGAATGGGCAGAGCTTTAACAAAAAAACCTATTAATTATAAATTTTGCACCATTCCTGTCTTCTTATTAATCAAACACGTGGCTAGGATCTTTTCCTAACAAGCATCATAACGTTGCTAAACTTTGAAGACCAAAAATTTTCTATTTATATAGCAAAATTTGTAGTTTTTACTTTTTTTAGTTGAAATGCAATATTCTTATGATCTAAAAATTGTTTATAGATACCTACTGCAAAAATTATCGACACCTACTGAAACTGACTTTAGAAAGGTTTTATGAATTGACATGCAAAGTTTTACGCTGAAACGTCTTCACCAAAAGAATTGGATGGATTTAGCATTCTTAGCCCTCTAACCGGCAAGACCGCCTCTAGGCGGGGTATTTCAAATTGCCCATAAATGCTCCAAATGAGTGTTTTATAATAAGAAATTAAGCTATTTCAATACAAAACCAAATTTTCAAAAAAGTTTGTACAGTATTTGTTTGTGTTCATGGTACGGTTTGGAAGCAAGAAAGCGTTAAAGTTCGAATTTCGTAAAATTTTAAGAAGAACATATTGATTATTTTTCTTGCCAAAAAAGTTGTATAAATTTCAATGCAAAAAAGCTTTGGCCGGTTTGAGGGTTAAACATCTCCTAACATATACACAAAAGGTTATTCATATCATAGTGTCGAAAATTTTTGAAATTCGTCATATAAAGTGGGGAAAATTCCAATCGTAAATAAGAAATAAACAATTAAATATAACTTTTCTTTGTTTACAAAATTATTTTACAAAATAAAAATTTAAATTTCAAATAAAATGAAAATTTTATACTTGAAATAAATATAATCTTTTTTTTAAATTATTATATTTTAATCACAATTAAAAAATTCCTTGTTTTATTAAATAATATTAATAGCTTTTTGTAAATTATATTAATAAATATAAATAGAATTTAAAATGAAAATTATTCAAGTTCGAGGCCATACTCTATATCTCTTTATTAGAATATTGTCCTAACAAATAATCTATACAGTTTTTGTTTTTAAATTTATTAATTGACCACTTTCAGCAAGGTTCCCATCATGAGAACATGTTTTGAAAGAAGTGACAATCCCATGCAAAACATCAAACATTTATATAAACTAGTTTCCTCACTAAATGAGAACTAATATATGAGCTTGAAGTTAAAGATTATCACCATTGATCAAAAATAAATTTAAAAACTTGTTTGTTATGTGCAAGGTCTACCTTTGGTAGATATACAATACACGTTTTTGTTTTTTTTTCTCCTTTTTATTTTCACATTTGTTTTTTTTTGATGCTACGATGGCATAGCCTGTTGTATGGCTGTAGGTTTGAAACTCACTACGACACAAAGTTAAAAGTTTTTCATATAGAGCAATTTAACAATTTTAAATACTTTGTTAAATTGACACATAAATTAACCACTGATTAGTCCTTGGAGGGGACGAAACTGCGGCAGTCTGAAATATCCATTGTGTCCGTTAAATTTTCAATAAAAATTATTTCTTCTTCCTGTAAAAATCTAACTAAAAAAATTTTAGTTTTATTGAAAATTAGAATTTTTAAATATTCTTTAAAAATTCATCAAATTTTGTTTTAAATTCAGAAAAATCATTTTCATTTGTTTAGTTCTTTTGAAATATTTTTCAATTCCGAATATAAAATCATTTTTTCCATAAACTGCCTATTATTTTATATAAAAATTAGAACTGAGATTAAGTTCGTAAACAATGCACTTTTAAGCGAAATTCAAAACACTTTTACAAATTTTTATTCCATATCTAAAATTCCTATTTTTTTCTCTTCTTTCTCTTTGTCTTTAGGAATCTCCTTTGTATCAAACATCTGCCTCTAGTACTACCACCGGTCCTCATGTTGAACAAACCCGCGTTATTTTAGGTGAAAATTCTCCCGGTTATACGGCCGAAGGTGAAATTGTCTCTTCACAAACAGTTAGCAGCAAAACACGTACCGTCGAAACTATTACCGTAAGTATTATTTAAATTCCACTTTTTTTTGTCAGGAAAACTGAATATTTTTTTTAGCGAAATTTCTTTTTAAACAAAAGTAAGTTATTTTGTTTTAAAATTTTAATGGTTTGGATATTTTAAAGTAATTTAGAATCGTTTGTATATAAACATTTTCCTTGTGTAGTTGTCCATTGTTATAATTTATATATAAAAAATGTCTTGTCTTAAGGTTGAGGCTGTTATATTGTTAGACTAAAAATTTAAAAATGTGCTCTTAAAACCACATTCTATTTTATAAATCCGTATTTTAAAGCTTATTTTACAGTGGGATTAAATTTTGTGATTACCTTAGAATTTATTACAGAACAGCTTCTTTTACCACCGGTTGCATAGATATGATGCTACAACAGGTTTCTGGGAGTCAAATGTAAGGCTTCACTCTCCCAGAACCAGTTCTATAACTTTTTCTAGAACCGGTTCTAAAGCAACCTGTTCTTATTTGGAGGTAAAGAGCCTGTTGTAAATACGACAAACTCCATACAAAAATAATTTGTAGTTGTAGAACAGAAATTAAAACCTATTGTATATAGTATAAGTTGTTCTGCAACCTGTTATTTGGATTTTAGTATCCCTGAGTGAAATGAACCAGTCACTCGTATGGTCACATGACTAGAACTTTGTGTGTATGAATCTGCCCTAGTTTCAGTTCTGTTATATGAAAGTGACCGGTACTTTAACATGGGCTTGTCATAGGAGGTGACGTGTCGAATAACTTGACCAAGGTAACATATCACCGTACCGACTGAAATGAATATGCTACGGGACAAGTTAGAAGTAGGTAGTGTTAAAGTAGGACCATTTTAGGTTTTATGTGATATACAACAGAACCAGTGGGAAAAAATTTATCACGTGACTGGTATAGGTGTACCTATCGTAGAACCGGAGAAAAAACTTTGAAGGAAAACTAGTCACGTATTAAGCGCAATGTGTTCTGTAATAGGTGTAGTTTGACTGGAATAGTTTTGCGACGTACCTCTTCACTGGTCTAAGGGGTACATGTCGCCGGGCTTTCGAAAAGTAATTGGCAAGTAACCTGTCACTTTTTATTTACCGTGTGTCATATTATGTACGGGATGCGAAATAGCCCGTCCGGAACCAGTTACTGCACTTATCCAAAACAGTGTGTCATACCACCTGTTCAAAAATCCTTCAAAAAGGCAAAAAGTCCGGATGTTCAAAATATAGTTTTTTTCTTTACTTGCTAACATTGGTATTATCAAACAATTTCTACGAATTTTTATGTTCCAACATTTCTAAAAAGCACTTAATGAACCTTTTAATGTTCTATGCTGCATTATAATTCTAGTTCACAATAATATCTTTATAAAAAGAAGGAGCTGCAACAATTCAGCACAAATTTAATTTAATATCCAAATTAATTCTTACAAATCGCCAATTACTTATAGATAAAAAATCGTTACCAAAAATCTTGTAAAATATCTTAACAAGATATTTCGAAACCAATGTGCAGAAATTTTGCAATTTTAGTTTATATTCTTGTAAAGTGTTTCAAATTTTTGAATAAGTTTTGCAAAAAATCATACTTTGGTGATATATTTCTCGTTTTTTGGTAGCGATATTTTATGTGTAAAATCGCCATTCACTCGAAAAATCGCCAGTCGGCATTTCAAAAAGTAACTTGCCAAACGAGTTTTAAGATTACGACGTTTGGCGAGAAATAGCCACATCTGGCAACCCTTTTCACTGTCTAAAACAGTTCCATATTTAGTTCTTTTAAACCAGTGGAGTATTACGTGTTCCTTTCTACTGTCACATAGTCGGTACAGATAAAATTCCTTCAGTGTTATGTCCGCTTTGTAGCAGTCAAGGGAATGCATCCTTTGGAACTAATTGCCATGCCACCCACTGCTAACTGTTTTGAACCAGTTCAATGACCAGTAACAACTTCAACTGCAACGACCTTAGTTGCCTCAGTACACTTTGATGTTATGTTACTTTTTCTCCAGTTACATGATATATCTGGTACCAACCAGTGAATGTTTTGTAACCATAACTATAGTCACGTGATTGGTTATTTCACCCAAATTAACACTTTTTGGTACACCACAACTTTGGTTTCACCAGTTTCGTGACGTGCGCCCCCAATCATATATCACAGAATTACCACTTTTTTACCACTTTCATATATCACAGAATTACCTTTCATTTCCCGCAGGGATTACTGGGTAGTTCTACAACTAGTTCTTTAGAGTCAGTACTGGTTCTAGTTTGGCGTTATAATGATTATGATTATTGTTTTAAATTGTTTTGTGATGGTGTAAAATGTCAAATAATTGCAAAAAATTTCCAAATTTTTAACTTTTTTTTTTTTTAGAGGTTTTTCTGATTTTTTAAGTAAGATATCTTTTGAAAAAACTAAACCCAAAAATAACCAGTTTCTGGAATATTTGAAATGCAAAATATTTTAAACCGGTTCGGTTTTTGAAAATAAAAAAAAAACTGTAAAACCGGTTTTCGGTTACGGTTTTGGACACTCTAAATACAGTCAAATAAAATTGATAAGTTTTTTATTAAAAGACGTTTCGAGAAACTTGACCTAAATATGCTTCTGACCAGTTTCATGTTTCTTACCAATTTTATGTTACTTTTGTCTCCTTGATCTTATATCTAAATTTCAACGAAATTTGGAGAAATAACCCAAAAACAAGTTTCAAATACATATGTATAAAATGTAACGTTTCGATTTTTTAAGCTATTTGAAATTTTTTATACAAAATATATGTTGGCACCCCCGAAACAAAATCCTGGGTACGCCACTGCAAGTGCATAATGCTGTTCAACACTGTATGGTTTTTAAATTTGATATGAATTTCGAAACAAATTAGGTTTGTTAATCTGGTCAAAAAGTTTGTAATTTAAAAAAAAAACAAGGAAAAATTGGGATTATATATTTTGATGTTTTTTCGAAAATATCAAATTTTGTCGTTCCTAGCAGTAAAATCCATAAAATAATATGAAGCAACGTAATATACTATTGAACTTTTTGAAGTTTTAAAAAATATTTTTTGTAAAATTAAACTAAAAAAGAATATTTCGCCAACATTTTAAAGTAATTAGAAAATTACAACGCTCCGTAATTATCGTTAGGGACGCAAAGCTTTAAAATTTGACGGATTTCGAGTATTTTGATAAAAAAAAATATTATAGATTTAATATTACGTAAAAATAGTGTGTGCTAAATTTGAAAGAAATTTGTAAGAAAATAAAATTTTTTTTAGCAAACTACTAATGTGGAATATGCAAATTTCATATGTTTTAGGAAAAGTGGGCGTGATCAATAAAAAATTGTATGGAAACCTTGCCAGTGCTAAAGGGATTTTATATTCGAAGTTTAAGTGAAATCCGTTGAATAATTAAAGTATGTATAACAAATACCTAAAGCGTTTATACAAATTTTACAAAAGTGGCCGTGCAAATGGGCGTGGTCGATACAAATCAAAGACCCTAAAGGCTTCATTACTCGAGCGGATACGTTTCATAAACGGACTGTAACTACAAACAATGAGTAAAAATAGTACATACATACAATATGTATTTTGTATTTTTATTAAAACATTTGATTTTCTAATAAAGGGTGTTTTTTATAAAGGTATCGAACTTTGAAATGAAATAAAACAAAGATGAATTTTTTAAATTGACTTGAAATTTATTTAATTTGAAAGATAATCTTCTGGCAATATAATTTATATATGTCTTCTGGCATATGACCGCCACGGCTGACTAGGACGTAGTCTAATCTGGAGGTCAAATTTCCGATGACTTTTTCCAACATTTGTGGCCGTATATTGGCAATAACGCGGCGTTGTCCTCCAAGTGGTCAATCGTTTCGGGCTTATCGGCGTAGACTAACGACTTCACATATCATCACAGAAAATATTCCAGCGGCGTTAAATCGCACGATCTTGGAGGCTAATTCACTTGTTCGAAACGTTAAACTATGCGGTTACCAAACATTTCCTTCAATAAATCAATTGTGGCACGAGCTGTGGGACATGTTGTGCCGTATTGTTGAAACCACAGCTCCTGCACATCATGGTTGTATAATTAATGGACGAAAAAGTCAGTCTATAGCGGTCACCACTGGGGTCTTCCTCTACGCTATGCTCTACAGCAGCAATGACTTCTGTACGCACTGCACGACGTCCCTGTGGATGCATATTATCATTTAGATTAAACGTGCTGCAAAAACGTTCAATAGTTAAACGAATTAATTGCTCTGATGGACGATTATGTTGACCGTAAAATGGACGTAGTGCGCGATACGTATTTCGAACATAACCATGATTTTCAAAATAAATTTACACAATTTGGAAGCGTTGTTCAGGCGTCAGTCCATTCGTGTTGAAATGCCAAACCAAACTAAACATAAATCAAGATAAATTTATAAGGTAGTGCTAGTAGCCCAGCTGTTTATCTTCCTCTTACCTTTGTTTGTCTTCGATATGTCAAAATTTGTCTAGATATAGCTGGTTTTGACATTTCGGTGTACTGTAGGCAACAACAAAATGCCTGTTGTTTTTGTATTGTTGTTTTGTATTGTTGTAGTTGTTGTTCTACTAGCACTACCTATATAAATTTATCTTGACATAAATCACTTGAAAGCTTACAAAATGGCCGCATGTTATAAAAGTGTTGCTA
Source organism: Delia radicum (assembly GCA_021234595.1). Taxonomy (NCBI): domain Eukaryota; kingdom Metazoa; phylum Arthropoda; class Insecta; order Diptera; family Anthomyiidae; genus Delia; species Delia radicum. Next base: position 5,283 of record JAEKOY010000144.1, on the reverse strand, counting down.
ACTTAAAGTTCTATGCCTGTATAAAAAACACCCTTTGCAATAAGATACAGTATCTTATAAATTACAGTATTAGAATCGGACAAGTTAGAGTTGAATTGAGTGCAATAATCTGAGAAAGAATATTTTATTAAATTTAACTATATTTAATAAGTTTTTTTAATAGTTGACCCTTTGATTGTTAATTCATTTTTATTAATTCGGCTTACGGTCATTTAATAAAATTAGGAACGAGTGTTTAAATTTTTATTATTTATTTATTCTCCTCTTCAATATTTCGACCTACGTCGTAGGTCATTTTCAAGAAATGTTTAAAATATAAAAATACGTTAATTGTATTTTATTAAATTCATTTTCCAAAACAATTTTTAAAAATATAATTTTAAATAATTATTACTTTTGAATAATAAATAACTAATATTAATATTATATAAATATAAAATAAATAAATAAATTAAAACAAAAAAAAAAAATAATAAAAAATGTTTAATTCTTCTTAGTTTAAACGAGCTTAAGATCATTTATTTATTAATTATTTATTTCCAATATTTTGTCTCCACCCAATGTGGACTTCAGCGTTTCCTGAAGAAATCACCCAATGTGGAGACGAAATATTGGAAATAAATAATTAATAAATAAATAATCTTAAGCTCGTTTAAACTAAGACGAATTAAATAAAAGAAGATCAAAGAAAACTTAACATTTTTAACAAAAAAATGTTTTAAAATTATATAAAAGGAACTATTATAAATTAGTTTCTGTGTTAAAAATTAGGACTTAAACAAAACAAAGAAAATAATTTATAATTATTTTTTTTTTTTATTAATTAATAATCATATACAGTGCACTCACGATAATGTGAACTAATTAAAACCGGGAGTTTGAGATAGGCGTGGTAGAGAAGATTAAGCATACTTTTCTAAAAATCATAACTACATTGTAAATTTTTTTTTATTGAATTAGACTGCGCAGTTTCTGGTAACACAACCTTCATCAGTAATCCTTTTTGACAATACTGTAATTATTTGTTATGGTTTTTATTGTTTGATGTTTGAAATGTTTATTTATTAAATGCAATCCTGACCGTGGCTTGAACCTGCTTTCTTTGCCACATGCACTTCGCACTACACTTTAGACAGAGGCTCTAACCACTTGCTCTAAAGTCAGGTCGATTTTTGCTGTGGCTTAAAACCAGTTTCAATTACACGGGGTCGATTTTACATTTAATTGTAATTGCAGAAGATAGCTAAGACAAACACCACAACAATTCACAATTGTTAGAAAATCATATGTAATCTAATTTCCACTATTTCCCACATTTTGTGAGTTGGCGCACGTTTGTCACGTTTGTTCACCTTTCCGAATGCCAAAAATTTAAGGCAACATGTATCAATAATGCCATAAGTTTAGACTAATTATAAGGTATTAAAAAAATAATTGACATTTTATTAGAATAAAAGAAGTAAATGATTTATTAAGAAAATTATTTACATACATTTGTATGAAGATTTATGTAAAAATACTACATATCGCACTTGATCAACAAGAGGGTATTAACTCAAAATTTTTAAAATATCACTTTTTTCAAGAAATCAACTAACAACATCAATATCTATCTATTGCGTATTCCGATTACTCTTTCATCTCGAAAACCACTTTTGAGACCATTTTCATGATAATGTAGTGATTACCTTTATTTCAACAAAAAGGTATTATTTCGAGTTAATACAAAAGTTCAAATAGAAATGAATCGTATATTTTCATAAAAAAGGTATTATTTTGATTTAGAGCCTTTATTTATGTTAAAAATAATCAAACTGTTTTATTTATATTTGGTTGTATTTTGAGTTGATACTGTTTTGTTGATAAAATATTCAAAATAATACCAAAAAAAATTGATAAAATTTCAAAAAAATGGTATTAACTCAAAAAATTGTTTTTTTTTGCAATGAGTGGTAAAATTTAAAACAAAAACAATGTATATATATTTTCAAATGGAATTAGCTTATTATGATATGTTTGAATTTTTAAATTCTGTTAAACTGTGGCCATAAACAGTTTTTTGACTCTACTGAAAATTTTAAAATTTTGAGTTAATACCCTCTTGTTGATCAAGTGCGATATGTAAATACGAAAAAAACAACCTTTCAGCAATAAGTAAAAATAGCAATTAAAATAGTTTCTATGTATCTTCTGTCCTTAATGCAGTGAAACAGTTAAAATATGGGAATCCCAAAACTTAGAAAAAATTTAATTCTTAACGTATTTACGCATTTCCAACTAACACATTGACTTTTTTTTCTGTTCACATTATAGGGCTTTCGTACTTTGTTCACCTTTTAGAGTAGTCAATGTAAAATAAAATGTGTTCACATTAAGCGGTGTTCACGTAATGCAGTGTTCACATTATCGCGAGTGCACTGTAATTACAAATTATATACTATTACCCTAACCGAGCACTAGCTACTATGGCTTTCGGCGTGTTGTAGCGAAAACAGACCAGTGCATCTGGTGGGAATCGAACCCACGACCCCCACACTGATAAGCCAGCACGCTACCAACTAGCCTACCGGGGCGCACATAATAATTAATTTAAATTGTCAGGAATAATATTGTTTAGTAATTTTTAAATTTTATCGAGATGACGGTTTTTTACAAATCATATTGAATGTTGAAAATATAATTTACTTTACGCAAATCCGTCACCATTTGTTTAGTATGTGAAACAGAGACAGCATATTATATGTAGGTACTACTTTACACATTGTATGGAGTTACAGTCCGGAGTTTGAGCGAAATTCGTTGAAAAATAAAAGTTTTATTATTAAATAACAAATTCATAGTTATATAAGAAGAGAGCGAGTTGGTTCGGTATAATGGCGACGATTATAATGTATAGAGACGATAATAGTATATGGCGACGTTCCCTGGGCCAAAATGATAGAGTTTACCAATTATCAGAGAAATAACAGTTAAATAATTTTTATAGCGAACTAATAAACAGAAAATTAATTTTATTGTATGTATATACGAATTTTAAAAATGGCTCTAATTTCTCAAGATTTTTGAAATGAGCAAAACGATGGATAGGGTTAAGTAGACTATACTTAAAATGTATGACATGTAAAGTTTCACGTTAAAAAGTCATCACCTAAAGAATTTATGGTCATTTAAATGAAGAAAAATTAAAAATAAAAATGACTTCAAATAATTACTTTACGTTTATAATTCATGCATTATGTAATTGATCGGTAAGTCATTATTTGAAGTAATGTAAAATGTAATGAGGTCTCATTACAAGGTAATCCATGAGTGTTCAATTATCGGTAACTCATTACTTCTTGTTGGAAAATAATGATACAGGAAATTAGTACACATTACAAGGTAATGCATTACTTTATCGCACCCATTACCAAAGTTTTGCTGGGTTTTTTAATTAAATTAATTTGTTTGGTTATAGTTTGTAACTTTCAGATTCAAACTTATTTTTAAAATGTTGCAGTTTTTTATAAAGAAGGGGTTTTGCGCCGTTTAATGGAATTGAGTTTTGAGAACATATTTATAAAATGGTGTAATTTTATACTGTTTGAGGTATACCACGTTGATGTCACCAATAACGGGGTACAAACAACAACTTTTCTAAGGAATATACGTATATTTTAAAAAATGTACTCTCATAATAATCCATGTATAAAAATACGAAAAAAAAAAATGTCAAAATAACAAAACTTTCGTAAAATAAACGAAATTTTGTACATTTTACGAAAGTTTTCGTTGTTTCGTATTAATTTCGTATTTTTATACATGCATTATTATGAGTGTTTGTTTTTTTGCGTCCGACATTCACAATTATAAAAAATTATATATTATATCTTATATATCTGTTTTGCTTACAAACTAAACAAAATATAAAAAGGAGAGAGAAACAAAAAAACGTGTATTGAATATCCACCAGAGGTGGATCTTGCACATCAAACAAGTTTTCAATTTATTTTTTGATCAATGGTTATAATCTTTAACTTCAAACTCATATGTATATTAGTTCTCATGTAGTGAGTAAACTAGTTCATATGTATGTTTGATGTTTGGCATGGGATTGTTACCGCTTTCAAACCGTGTTCTGATGATGGGAACCTAGAAAATTCCCGAAATAGATCTATCAACACATTCCTGAAAGGGTCAAATAATAAATTTGAAAACAAAAAACTCTATAGATTATTTGTTAGGACAATATCCTAATGAAGAAATATAGAGTATGGCCTCGAACTTGAATAATTTTCATTTTCATTATAATGAAAATTTTATGTATAAAAACTTCGTTCGAACATGAAAACTTTAGTGCCATTTTGCGAAAAATCTGACCCATATGTGAAAAAACTGAGTACGCCATTAATGTCAGTGGTCGGTTTGATTTTTCGACTTGCAGCCCATTCGCCGACACACACATATTAAGACAAAGTGAATATACCCTCCGCACTATGGGATGAAGGGTTAAAAAAACAAAAAAACATTTATCCCTATTTTTACTATTATGATATCCCGTTACATTTTTAAATTTTTTGCAGTATTTAAAAAAAAATATGTGCTTGAGGAAATTTGTTAAATTTTGATTAAATTGAAACGAAAAGTTATTATAAAAGAGCCAATTTTTCAGTAATGAGAACAATTTATGTAAAAAAAAAATGTTAGCATTTGTTTTTGTCTGGGTCCTTGTTTGAAACCGATTTTTATGGAGAACGATTATAATTAACAAAGATTTGTACTTTAATTAAAATATTTTAAATTTTTTTTGCTAAAAAATTTTAATTTTTAACTTTTAATTTTTTTAGTACAAAACCGAAAGAGATGGCATTGTTGAAACCCGTGTAGAACAAAAGATTACCATACAATCTGATGGAGATCCAATTGATCATGACAGAGCCTTAGCTGAGGCAATACAGGTACAGTATTATTTAAATAAATTTTTAAAAAAATAAACAAGAAAAACTAATCCAAATAATTTATGTTTAATTTACAGGAGGCAACAGCTATGAACCCCGACATGACAGTGGAAAAAATTGAAATTCAACAACAAACCCAATAAATTTTTGTTGAGTTAAGTGGAAATATGAAATAACATTTTGCAAATATTCTAAATGAGCACAGATTGCACAGTAATAAAACAAAAACAATATATATATAAACCACGCCCCCTCTTCCTCCTCCACCCACGCCCACAATACACATATTAAAGTAATGAAAATATATATGACAAATTTAATTTTTATTTAATTAGTTTTTTTTTTT